>JAJMHC010000164.1:0-64327 GCA_030582855.1 Hemisphaericaspora lyxosophila
GATGACTATAGTTGAGTTTCAGATACACCCAATCCAAAATTCACCTGGTTTCGGCTGAATAATTGATACATTTGGATAGCGAGAAGGCGGCGGAGGAGGAGTGGGGGGAGGGAAGAGGGGGGAGGTGAATATTTTTAATTAAAACAATCAGAGCAAGCAAGAGTTATTTGAAAATAAGAATCTGGTCATCAATACAGCGTTTTTCAATCTGATGTCGCACCTGTCCTATATGGAAGACGCTGAGCAAGAGGGTTGAGTTTCGTGCACTAATATAGATTGATTTCGTGGAGACACTCCCCCCCAAGGCATAAAAGTCTTTTGTTTCCCCTATCATTCTCAAGTGGGTAACCCTTATGCAAATTAATTTCGCGGGGAGGGAAAGGAATAAGCATTTTCCATCATCACTGCCATCTCCTCACTTTCCCACCAATGAGAAGCGTTGGTGAACCTCATACTTGTCAAGCATACCTATACCTAGAACTATATACAGCACCCCCTATGACTCGCTTTCAAATTCTCTTGGATAAATCCATCACTTCAAGTTCTAAACTGGTGTGTATAGTGTCATTAATGAGACAATTGCCTTTGGTCATTTTTTTGTTTATGCCTGGCGACATCAAACCTGGTGTTATGGCGACTTTGGAATCATTGGTGACACGAAATTCATTGTTGGTACTACGACAGTATCATTCATTCAATGTGAGTGCTTTTAACTTGTAGGTAACATAAATGATTAAGTGAGAGGTTGCAAAAACAAATGCCTCAAAGTGAGCAAACACTTTTCATCATTCAGATGCGACTTCCTGATAGCACAGAGGAGCGACATTGTTGTGAAACAACCAGTGTAATTTACGCACAACTGAAATATTCGCTTATAAAACTATGTAAAATGAGAATATGCATTTACAGGAATAGAATATGTATTTATAAACTTGTTTCTTTTTTTTTGGGGGGGGGGAAGGGATTATTAATAGAAAATTTAGCTTGCTGAGCCAAAATTTTTTAATTTTTCAGTTACGGAATTATTCCCCCAACCCCCGCCCGACCTCTCTCTCTCTCTCAAATTTGTTAACAGTTGAATACTCAGAAAGGTCAACTTCCCTTTATCTTGTGCCATTTGAAAAATCTTCTTGGCACGAGACTGTTTACATTAAGATGGCGCTCCCTTTCCCTCATTAGATGATGCTCCCTTTCCCTCATTTTCTGGAATCTCATGGATACGGTCTATTAATTTTTCTATGCAACTACTGTGGTGTTTAACATTTCATCTATATTTTTAAGCATCTAGGTTGTGGCAAATGTAATTGGGACATTTCCCAATTCATCAATGACGATTATAAAATATAAATACAATAGAATCTGTTTTAACAGTAGCGTGGTGTGATATCATTAAAGGTCACAAGATTGACCAATAACCTCACAAGAGACAAAATATTTTGCAATTGTTCAATTCGTAAAGCAACAAAAAATAATTTACTAGCCACAAATACAAAGAAAAATTGGGCAATTCTAATTTTTAATATCCCCTTGACTGAATGACCAGTGGGTTCAGCTCCCTCCCCGCTATCAATGGAATAATTGCAATTCTCTTTACCGATAAATGTGAACTTGATTGGAACTATAAATACCAGGAAGGGGGGGGGGCAGGTGAATTTGCATTTCAATGTTTTGAACGGAATTTATTGCCTCAGCCACAATGACCCACTTATTTTCGTTAGTTTATTACTTGGCTATTGGTCTAGCCTTTGACGTCGCAGAATTTACCTTGCGCGCACAAGCAGGTGGGGTTGACACTCCAATCGCCCTTCATGGCGGCGCAATGATTGGAGACTTAGTTTCGCCTCCTGCAGAATTTTTATTGGATGATACTGGAGTTCTTTGCTCAAAAAATGGGCATGGAAATATTAAGAATGATGGCTCTTCTATTAAAGCTACACATGAGGATATACCAGCAGACCACCCAGAGTTTGGTATTGAAGATGGGTTCTTGACATACGATGGAAGCCCAGATTTATTTTACTATAGCCCCAATGGAGAATTAAAAATCTATAATACTATTCTGGCTCGTTCTTTCAAATTATCAACACCTGTTAAATTAAGGGTTTTTGAAAAGAGAGCTGAAACCGCGAGCGAAATTGACGACACAACGACGACAGAGACTACCACTACAGAGACGACGGAGACTACCACTACAGAGACAACAGGGACTAGTGAAACGGAGACAACAGGGACTAGTGAAACGGAGACAACAGGGACTAGTGAAACGGAGACAACAGGGACTAGTGAAACGGAGACAACAGGGACTAGTGAAACGGAGACAACGATTACTGAACCTGAGACAACGATTACTGAACCTGAGTCCACCGAGACCGAGACCGAGACTACTGAAACAGAGACTACCGAAACAGAGACTACTGAGACAGAGACTACCGAAACAGAGACCACTGAGACAGAGACTACTGAATCAGAGACTACTGAGACAGAGACTACTGAATCAGAGACTACAGAGACAGAGACTACAGAGACAGAGACTACTGAAACAGAGACTACCGAAACAGAGACTACTGAAACAGAGACTACCGAAACAGAGACTACCGAAACAGAGACTACCGAAACAGAGACTACCGAAACAGAGACTGAAACAGAGACAAAGACCGAAATAGAGACAAAGACCGAAACAGAGACTATCAGTAAACCAAGCGGTCCCAGCAAGTCACCTACTATTTCTACCCCAACTGGTCCTACCCCAACTGGTCCTACCCCAACTGGTCCTACTCCAACTGGCCCTACTCCAACTGGCCCTACTCCAACTGGTACACACACCATACCAACCACTGAAACTCCATTCCAAGGCCTTGGAACAAGTGTTAAGGCAACATTCCCATTATGGGTCTTCTTTATTGTTTGGAGCTTGTTAGGAGCTTGATTGCATAAGCACGTATATTGCTTTATTACCTTAATTTCAAACTGGTTTTTTTTCTTTCTTTTATTTTGATTCTATTTTTTATAATTTTGTTTGAAGTTTTAGTAACTTTGACTTAAATAGTCACTCTGAATATACCATGAATTATTGTTTTTTTTTTTAGTCATGTAGTCGATAGATCAAAGTTAAAAAAAATTTGGGTGATGAGATGGCACCATACAATAAAGAAGTTCTGAACTTTAGATGTGGTAACCTCATCAAAGTAGAGTTTTTATCATAAAAGACATAAAATAGAGTAGTGCAGCAGCCTCAGATGGTGCAGTTTTATTATCTGTTCAAATTAATATATACAGGTGCTGCCCCCCCTCCCCCCGCTTCTTTCTTTCTAGTTAAATATCTATCAGTTTATTGTTGTTAGAGGAATTGTCCATAATCGTACTCAGCAATATTATTTGTCCATGTTTAACAATTACATAATTCATGCAAGAATTCACCTGCCTTGCCCTTTTCTTCAGCTCTCATTAAGCTTTCACCGATTAAGAAACCATCAACATTATCTTCATATTTGTACTTTTTAACATCTTCAACGGTAGTAATACCACTTAATGCCAATACTAAAACATCACCCTTTCTAGAATCCTTGTTTTTGGCGGCATCAACTAATGAACTAGTAGTATTTAAATCAACATCAAATGTAGTCAAGTTACGGTTATTCACACCAATAATTAATGGTTCACTGTTGTCACCGTTATAAGTTAATCCTAACGCTTGATCTAATTCCGGTTTATCATTAACTTCAACTAATGGAATCATACCTAAACTTAATGAATACTCATATAATTCTTGCAATAATTTATTATCATTCAACATTTTAACAATCAACAAAACAGTATCGGCCCCTGCCAATCTTGCTTCCAATATTTGATACTTATTAAACACAAATTCTTTTCTTAACACCGCCGGTCTTTTATAATTGGCAAAGTGGGGTTTATCGATAACTTTACGAATCAACGATAAATCATCCAATGAACCTTTGAACCAAGTTGGCTCAGTCAAGACTGAAATAGTAGAACAACCATTTTCAGCATAAGTCAAGGCTTGCTTACCAGGGTGAGCTTGGATGTTTATGTCTCCCTTTGAAGGAGATGCACGTTTGAATTCAGATAAGATAATAGTTTGATTTAATTCTGATTGAGTGTACTTAAGACGCTCATAAAAATTAATCAAAGGTGGGGCAATATCCAATGATAACTCGACTTGTAATTGTTCAAACGATTTACCTGGTAATGATTCAATTTGAACATAATCCAATTGTCTTTGTTCATAAATTTTAACTAAAATATTTTCCTTCTTGGAAACAATCGTTCCCTTTTTAATGGAATCGTTTTCTTCCCAAGTGCCTCCGTATACACCTAAAATGTTATCAATCATCAACTGACCAGATTCAGTTAAGATAGATTCTGGATGGAATTGAACTCCCTCGATGGTATATTTCTTATGTCTGACTCCCATAATAACTTCAGGAGAAGTTTCAGTTATAGCAGTGACTTGCAAACATTCAGGCAAAGTCTTTGAACTACCAGCTAAGGAATGATATCTGGTCACGGCAACAGATTGAGGAACATTTTCAAACATCCCCTTACCATCATGTTTAATCGTAGTGGTCTTACCATGAACAATTTCCCCTGCGTAAGTAACTTCACCTCCAAACACATCAAATATACACTCTTGACCCATGCAAACGCCAAAAATGGGTAATTTTCCACTAAAATGTCTGATAACATCACTGGAAATACCGGAATCGGTTAATGGGTGGCCAGGGCCTGGAGAAATAAAAATAATATCCGGTTTAATTTTTTGTTCGATGGTGTCGATGTCAATTTTATCATTTCTATAAACATCTACTTTGCCACACATTGGAGACTGGTGTAAGTATTGATACAAGTTCCAAGTAAAGGAGTCGTAATTGTCTATCATTAAGACATGTCTCTTGGTCTGTTCGGAAGTCATGGTGGCGATGGTGGAGGAGAAATGATGGTGGTAGTGGTGGTGGTAGTGGTGGTGACTAATAATGGTGAAAAATGATGATGGTGAGAATTGGTTGTAAATTTTTTTTTTTTTCCTTCAACCTTTCAATTTTCTTCTTCTTCTTCTTCTGACTCATATTGAAGCAAATCCCAAAAGATACAGCTTAGGAGAGATAATCATATCTCTATTGAGCTTTTAATACGAGTGTCCATATCAGATGATTGCATTGATGATTGCTACTGAAGTTATTCGGAAGAATTGGCTGGTTTGAGGTTGGTTAGAGGTTTGATTGTAAAAGAGGCTTTTTTTTTTTGCAGTTACATCTATTAGAGGATTGATGGGTTAAGGAATAGCAGCAGGGAATGATACATTGACAGATTTACTAAATTTGATATTAAAGTATCCTCACTGGAGCTGGGGGTGAGGGGAGGGGTTAGATGATAGGATTCCTGAAGATTTGGTTTAACCTAGCGTTGGTGAAGTTTGAATTTGAAGAATTCCTATATTATCTACTTTCAGGTTTGGATCTTTTGCATCTATCTCCTGGAGAAATCACCAAAATTAACATAGTATTGGGGGAATGTCGATCTATCAGCTAACCGTTGGTGAAGTCTTGATCTATCTAACTTGTGTTTGCCTGTTAGGTTAAGGGATCCAGAGATTATATAGGTGTTTGAATTCAAACAGAATCTATTATATTAATGCAGCTGGAAATATAGTTTCTGTTTCAGGGATTACCCCATACAATCTTATTCTGCCGATCTTATAGAAATATATGGAAGCTAAAAATTAGGATATCCCATTTGGAAGACCTACCTGTTTTAATCGGCTGGCCTTGACTGGATTCCTACTGGGTGTCATATTAGTTGTCAACCGAACTTAGTACAACAACAGATTCGAAACTACTTGACATTGGAAGAAATTAAAACTTAATTCGTTTCAAGAAATGAAACCAAGAAAGTTGAAATTTCCCTTCAATGTCTTTTTTTAAAGATCCCTCCCGTTAGCCCTTCCCTTGCTTAAAGGCCCTACTGACACCTACCAGCGAATCAGCTTGAAGATATATTGCCCCTTCACTTTGTGCCACCAAAGATCGGTTTGCTACCTTTTCCACTGACCCTCTGGCAGACAGGACACAAGTTCCAGGCCCACCCAACCTCCTCCACTTCTAAACAGGATTCGAGAATGTTCGGTTCTCCAACCTCGTTATGTCCATCCCCGTCGATCAATCCTCCACTACTAACAAATTCCAGACACTTCTTTTCCCCAGATTTCCTTGGACCCTTTCTCGGATCCTGCCCATGAATATTTGTGTTATTGGATAGGTCT
Organism: Hemisphaericaspora lyxosophila; assembly: GCA_030582855.1. Taxonomy (NCBI): domain Eukaryota; kingdom Fungi; phylum Ascomycota; class Pichiomycetes; order Serinales; family Debaryomycetaceae; genus Hemisphaericaspora; species Hemisphaericaspora lyxosophila. Next base: position 6,281 of record JAJMHC010000164.1, read on the forward strand.
ATTAAATCCCCTATTGTAACAGAGCAATTGAAGCCATCCATTTTATCAAAAGCAGATGAATCAAGTAAGCAAATATTATGTATCTAGTCTGCTCCATTATCTTAAGATAGCCAACGTTTCCAGCAAATCCATTATTTCTTTTTTTTTACAAAAATCAGAGTTAATAGTCTATTTTTGGTTTCTACTTTATTGGGAGGTTTTGTCCTCCTCCTTTTTGTGAGTTATCAACACGAGTCTTCCAGAATCTTCGTTTCTTGTTCGTTCTAGGATTCGCAATGGGTAGCTTCCTACTGGACAGTTAGTAAAAGGCCTCGGGGTGTAATGCTTGGCTGTTTAGAGGTCAAGGCTAAGAAATAGTGTAGTTATTCTGGTTACTATTTTCTGGACAACCTTTTGGAGCACCCTTTAAACCCCAATCAAACCATTTTCATTATTTTCATTTTTTTTTTTGAACCACCATTACATGTTATTTAAATGCAACCAAAAATTACTATAAGTTCTGTATACATTTTGGGGATCAAAGTAATATTAGATTCACTAGAAGCGATTGGGTAATTGACTGTCTTGCAATTATGCAGAGTTGTCTTGTTGATCCAGCAAACTAGTGACAATCGTCAGTCTAAATAAATGCCCGTTGGTATCGATTTTCCTTCCAGAAGAACCCCCCCTCCCCTTGGCACAAACTTTCTTTCTTCATTACAAAAAAAAAAGAAGGTCACTTTTCGTTTCGTATAGCATAGTTTGGGATGGGATTTTAACTGTTGGGCATTTGGAGCATGTACAATAGTTTTGTATTTGCATATGCCATTGTCAATATACATATGTCGTCATAAAGACATTCACTATCAATATTTTGCAGTTGCCTAACAAGGGCATACTAAAGTGTTACATAACTCGCATTACAGCATACCCAAAAAAAAAAAATCTCATTTGCACCTTGGTCTTGTCGCGGCCGCTCAATCATCCCCTTTTTGGCTGACTGACTAGCTGACGATACCACAGACCCACACTCACGCACTCATCATTCCACCCCCGGATTTTTTTTTTCTTTTTCTCCCTCACCTCAGACAAACCTCCTTATCTTATCTACCACGCTATCGTCCTTTACTATAATTACATCGAATTGAGAGTATATGCAGACCCTTGGGCGATGAGATCTCAGACTCCTCAAGAGATTGATAATACCAACACAGCGGCAACAACGACAACAAGTGCGAGTGCGAAGGTAGCATCTAGTGGCAATGTTGGCTTTACAACCACCACCACCACCTCCACCTCCACCGCATCCACATCCACCACCTCCACCACCAACCAAAAGAAATCTTCATCCCCTTTACCTATGCCCAAGTCATCTGAGCCACAGAGCAATTCTGATGAGAGGTTGGATTCCTTACAAGCACAAACCAGGCCACGACAATTTCCCATCCCAAATGATATTCTTAAGAATCTTACCCCATTAAAACAACAGAATTATCAAGCAGATAAATCGAGTCATATAAAAAGAAAACAAGAACATTTAAAGTCAATTCAGTATAAATTACAACTCCGAAGTAGTTTGATATCTAATCGTATTCAAACAGTTAAGCAACAGCAAGCTCACTATCGAAATTTGAAATCTAAACAATTCATTGAGCGACATTTGGGGAGTAGACGAAGAAGACTTGAGTGTTTGGATATGATTAGGGAGCGTGCTAGAAGGTTTGTATTTGAAAGAGTGAATGATGGGGTGGAGGGTATGATGAGTAATAGTAGTGGTGGTGGTGTTGGTGCTAGTGGTGCTGGTGCTGGTATTGGTGCTGGTGCTGGTTCTAGTAATAATGCAAAGGTGGGCCATGTGACTAGAATTGATCACGCTGCTGATACTGTAGATGAATTTGATGACAAAGAGGAGACTTTGGGGATGTCTTATATTATTCAACTTCAAAGGGTCTGTCGGAGGTTTCTATTCAAGAAGTATATTCGAACATTAAACAAGTCACAATTTTTAGAACAGTTTGAATTATTATCATTTAATCAAATTATCAAGATTTTAAATAACAACCATAATGACATTACCAAGAGCATTTATTTCATTTTAAATTATTTAAATGTTCCTAGATTATTTGATAATCAATATAAATCATTTATGTATTGTTTTATTATGTTCATTGATTTTAATGACTGTATGAAGGAAAGTAACCATGGTCATCATCATCATCATCATCATCCTGCATTCAATGCCAATGTGAATGATTTTGATGCACAAGCGATGTTTTTCCATAATTCAATTTGGTTGATTGTATACAAGTATACTGTCATGTTACTTGAAGAATTCAAGGTGGTGATAACACATGAAAGAATAACAAAAAAATTTGCACAATATTGGCAGCAGTATAATTTTTATTTTAAGATATTTAAATGGAATCATTATTTGAATATTAATGAAATCTTGGTTAGTTCGATGGAATTGGTAAACAAACAGATTGAAGCAGTGAATGATGAACATATAATTGAGCAATTAACAGTTCAACAGGTTAAATTATCAAATGAACTGAAATTGTTGAATAGTTATTCTATGAATGATTTGAAACAATTCAATGCAACTACTGAGGTTGTTTTATTTATGAACAATTTGAATGGTAAAATATATGATGAATACAATCTGAGTGAATATCTTATAATTAATAATTCAAGGTTTATTAAATTTAATTCAGCGGGGTTTCATATTCCTATTGTGCCTATAGTGGAATGGAGAAGGTATTGGTTCAATTTATATTTGAAGGAGATTACTACAAGGAAGTTTCCTAGTATGTTAACGACGGGATATCTTGGTTCTGTTGATGATAAACAGCAGTATATTGATGTTAATGATATAACACCGGATGTTGATATTTCGTTAGCTAATATATATCAGCAATTCTATGAGTATTATACTCAGTTTGTAAATGATACCCCAAAGCAAAAGGGAAAGGAACAACCACAACTACAAGGTGGTGATATCTTACAATTACTTTATGACTTGGTGATTTATTATGAACCTAAAAACACTGTATTACTTGATTTAATTGAGAATTGTCGAGATGACGATACAATTAAACAGTTATCAATTGTCATTAATAATTATTGGATAAATAAGACCAAGTTTTCCCATTTCAATCAATATCAACAATTTGAAAACATCTACACATTAATTAATGTTGGTAATTTTCCCAAACTAAAGTTTAATTTGTATACATTCAATCCTCAGTTGTTATTTCCCAAGTTTTATAAATCAATTATAAGATTGAGTGAGGAGGAAGAAGAAGAAGAAGAGTATGTGGTTAATGAAAATGTAATAAATTCATCATATAAGAATTCATTATTGAGAGTATTGATTGATAATCCTGATTATGAACATAGTGGAAAGTTTTTCATCAATATGTTTAATAGAATGATAGTCTCTGGAAATATTGACATCAATGAATTAAACTGCGTTTATAATGATAAATTTATCAAGTTGCACGTGAAATTGGGTAAATTAATTGTTATGAACACATTTGTATTAATGTATTTGAATTATTATAACGGAGGGGGGTTTATAACAACTATAGAGGTATTGTCAACTGAAGAGATTAATTTGGAAGAATATGAGTGTGGCTTTGTGGAGTATTATAATAATTTCAGTGAGACAATAAAGAAGATATTACAAGATAAGTTATTATTAGCTTTGAATACCCCCTCCAGTTATGAGACTATATTAAACAACTTTAGATATCTGAATGAAAAGATAATGGAGGTGGTGAAAGAGGTGAAGGAGTTAAACTCATATATTTATAAGCTATATAATCCAATATTGAATTGGATATACATGGATATGAGTGGAAGGTGAATAGAGAAGAAGGTGTAGTAGTAGTAGTAGTAGTAGTAGGAGATGAGGTGGGTGTGTGTGTGTGGATTGGATTGGGTATACATTGTGTGTACTGCATATAGACTATCTTTTTAATTAATTAATAATAAACCATCAATTCCGACTAAAAACAAACCAATTAAAGTAATTTCAAGTTAAGCGCGGTATTTAATCAGTCATACGATTATATGCAGGCAGTGCTGAAAAATTTTCGTTTTTTCTCCATCTTCCATTTTCTCTTAGTATTATCTACTAATCTACTATTACTACTACTACTACTTCTACTTCTACTACTGTCTATTGTTTACCACTATATTAGATTATCAACTGCTATAAAATATAGAAGAAAAAAATTTTCACTTTTTTCATAACCACATCTTTATTTCTTTCTTCACTGACTACTTACTACCCAGCTACTTCTAGCTACTACTAACCCCCTATATCTATTCCATTATGTTAAGACAAGTCACTAGAAGATCTATCAACAGATTTTCTAAACAATCTTTATTACGTAGTAGTAGTGCTGCTGCTGCTGCTATTGCTAGTAGCACCTACACTAGATCCGCCTACACTGCTCAAAAAGCATTCATTTCAAATACTCCTTCTCATTTATCCACCAAATCAACTGTGATTCAATTATTAAATAATATTGGTTCCAAAAGAGAAGTGGAACAATACCTTAAATATTTCACCTCGGTTTCTCAACAACAATTCGCCGTTATTAAAGTTGGTGGAGCTATCATCACTCAACAATTGGATGAATTAGCTTCTTGTTTAGCATTCTTATATCATGTTGGTTTATACCCAATCGTGTTGCATGGTACTGGACCTCAAATTAATGAGTTGTTGGAGAATGAAGGGGTTGAACCAGAATATATCGATGGTATTCGTATCACCAACCCAAAAACTATGGAAGTGGTACGTAAATGTTTCTTGGAACAAAACTTACGTTTAGTTACTGCTTTGGAAAAAATCGGAGTTCATGCTAGACCAATCACTGCTGGTGTTTTTGGTGCTGAATACTTGAATCAAGAAAAGTATCAATTGGTTGGTAAGATTAATTCGGTCAACAAATCTCCCGTTGAAGCGGCTATCAATGCTGGCTATTTACCTATCTTGACTTCTCTTGCCGAAACCCCATCTGGTCAATTATTAAATGTCAATGCTGATGTTGCTGCTGGTGAATTGGCTCGTGAATTTGAACCTTTGAAAATCGTTTATTTGAATGAAAAGGGTGGTATAATTAATGGTAATACAGGGGAAAAGGTTTCTGTCATCAATTTAGATGAAGAATATGAAGATTTATTGAAGGAAAGTTGGGTTAAATATGGTACTAAATTGAAAATTAAAGAAATTCATGACTTATTACAACATTTACCAAGATCTTCATCAGTGGCAATTATTGATGTTGATGATTTACAAAAGGAATTATTCACTGACTCTGGTGCTGGTACTTTAATTAGAAGAGGTTATAAGTTAATTAATCGTAATTCTTTGAAAGAATTTGGTAATCCTGATTTATTAAGAACTGCATTATTAAGAGATCCAGAAATTAAAGCGGGAAAGTTATCGGTTGCTTCATATCTTAAACATTTAGAAAATGTCCAATTTAAAAGTTATGGTGATGAACCTTTAGAAGTTTTGTCTATTGTTTTACAAGAAGGTAAAGTTCCTAAATTAGATAAATTCTTATCTTCAAAAACTGGTTGGTTAAACAATGTTACTGATAACATTTTTAATGCTATTAAAAAGGATTTCGATTCTTTATGTTGGATAGTTAACGAAAATGATGCTAACTTGGGTTGGTACTTTTCTAAATCAGATGGTTCTTTTGCCAAAAATGGTGAAATCTTATTCTGGTATGGTTTAAATACTGATTCAATCACTGAATTAATTAAAGAATTTGAAGCATCTGCAATTGGATCTTCCTTGTCTTCTGCTAAAGAATCTGGTGTTTTCAGTACTCCCCAACAAAAAAGAGGATTCCATCAATCAAGTCAAAGATTAACCTCTTCAAACCCAAACCCTCCATTGCGTGACGGTAAGAATAAGTCCAAAAGAAAGGTTGCTTTAATTGGTGCTAGAGGTTATACTGGTCAAAATTTAATTAAATTGATTGACAACCATCCATATTTAGAAATTTCTCATGTTTCATCTCGTGAATTAAAGGGTCAAAAATTAGAGGGATATAATAAAGATAATATCGTCTATTCCAATTTACAAGTTGAAGATATTAAGAAATTAGAAGAAAATAACGAAGTTGATGTTTGGGTTATGGCCTTACCAAATGGAGTGTGTAAACCATTTGTTGATGTGATTGATTTGGTAAACAACCAAGGTTCAAAGATTGTTGATTTGTCAGCTGATTATAGATTTGATACTACTGGACAATGGACTTATGGATTACCTGAATTAAATGATCGTCATCAAATTGCCCAAGCCAAGAAGATTTCAAACCCAGGTTGTTATGCCACTGCTGCACAAATTGCCATTTCTCCGTTAAAGGAATACATTTCTGGTATCCCTAGTGTATTTGGTGTGTCTGGGTATTCGGGTGCTGGTACTAAACCATCCCCTAAGAATGATGTTAAATTCTTAACCAACAATTTAATCCCATATTCATTGACTGACCATGTTCATGAACGTGAAATCAGTTCACAATTAGGTACCCAAGTTTCATTCATGCCTCATGTTGCACAATGGTTCCAAGGTATTTCACATACTATCAATATCCCCATCCAAAAGAACTCGTTAACTTCTAGAGAAATTAGAAATATTTTCCAAGAAAGATATCAAGGTGAAGATTTAATCACTGTTAGTGGTGAAGCTCCATTGGTTAAGGATATTAGTGGTAAACATGGTGTTGTTGTGGGTGGTTTTGCCGTTAGTTCACAAGCTGATAGAGTTGTCGTTGTGGCTACGATTGACAATTTGTTAAAGGGGGCTGCTACTCAATGTTTACAAAACATTAACTTGTCCCAAGGATATGGTGAATATGAAGGTATTCCAACTGATGATGTAGTTATTAGAGGATAATAAAGAAGGGGAAGGAGGAGAAGTAGGAGAAGGAGAAGAAGAAAATTTTGTTTTAGTTAGTTAGATTTATAAAGTAATATAAATTCATTCATTTAGGAGCGGTGCGGAGTAGATATAAGACTGCTGTTTGGATGGTACTTCCCATAGCTGCAAGCTGGGTGGCTTGGTTTGGTGTACATTTCTATACCTTTCCATTTGGGAGAATTACACCATCAACATCGGTTGGTGGTGTTCAAAAAGTGGTCTATTGGTATTCTATAAAAACACTACATATCTAATTAGTGCGGCCACCGGGAACTATCTTGAATGATAGTATATCGTTCTTACCGATATCAACCGTGTCTTCTTCTCCGATTTTTCTTCCTCCCACACCTTCAATAGCCGCTATTGTAACATCCCCCATGATTTTTCTTGCTACTGATATCACCGATGAACCCCTTTTGACCAATATACAGTCTCTAAACACTTGGTCTCCTGAGTTTCCCGTGAAACCATTTATATGTCTTACGGGAAATATCGGCACCAATTGTAATAAATCAGCAGCAGCCTGTAATAATTGAACCACGCCAGTTGATCCAAATCTATATAATACCAAATCACGAATGTTTTCAATCCTGTTACGTAGTTTATCATCAAGAGGCTTCAATCCCGATTCAGGACCTAGGTCATCGATGGTATCGACAAATTCACTCCCTGGTTCGTATTTCACGTAGTTTTGAGCTTGTAATTTTCGTAAGAACACTTCGGTTATTGAAGATGTTAAGATTGCTTTCAGATGAGGGTATTTTAGAATAATCTTAGATACATTTTTATCAGAATCGGGATGATCCATTTTATTTAATGATAATACAGTGGGGAATTTCACTTGCATAAATGTTTTCACTACTTTTTCAATCATTTCTTGATCCCAAGTATGTAACGGAGTCAAATGAGGTAATAAATCCAATGTTTGACCGATCAATTTCTTATTTGCCGAATAACCACCCAATTGTTGAGATAGCGTGTCTAAAGTGGTTGCCTTTGTCCCAACGTGTTTTCTAACCACCGAGGGCCATCTTTCAGTTAAATTTCCCAAGATCCATCTAAAGATTTCATCTTGCAACCATTCGATATCTTGCAAGGGGTCATATCCCCTAGTAGCTTTGCCTTCAGAGTTGGTAGTTCCACTGGCATCGACTATATGTATTAAACAGTCCGCTTCGGTCAAGTCACCAAGAAACTTATTTCCTAATCCACGACCCAAATGAGCATTGGGAACTAACCCAGCAACATCCAATAACATTATAGGCACGCCTCTTTTTCCATTTCTACAGTATCCATAGTTTGGTTTACATTTAGACTGTAAGCCAAATCTACTACATGCACAATCGATTTCAAGGTATCCCGTGGCTTTGTTTGGATCAATGGTTGTGAATGGGAAGGCACCTACTTTGGCATTAGCATCTGTTAGAGAGTTCAAGGTGGTGGATTTCCCACTAGATGGTTTTCCCACTAGACCAATGACTATTTCTCTCCCCATATTTGGTTTCTGTTTGGTGGAAGGGAAAGTGGGTGGAGGGTATTGTATAAGTGACTTTTGATGAAAAATTTTTGATGAGGGCCATTTTTGCTGCAAGGTCTTTTTTTTTTTTTTCGTTTGTTCTTGTTACTAGGAACTACTGGTATGAACCGGAGGGTATTACTATGAACCGGAGGGTATTACTATTATGAACTATTTGCTGGTGATGGAAGAAGAATAACGGGTATGCTTAACAATAAGGAATGAATGAGTACAGATTAGGTAATTATTCAAATGGCAATAATTGTACTAGTTTTTAAAGAGAGAGAGAGAGAAAGGCCAGGGAAGTCACAATCCAATAACTCTTTGTTAGCCTACTAAGATAATAACCTGCAGGGAATTGATGACATTCTTGTATAAACAGGATATATATATATATTCAGTACCTATTCAATGTATATCTGCATTCAGTTGGTGCAGAGCTAGTCAATATGATGTTAATGATGGTGTTAATGAAATTGGCAGCATAATTGCTTTCCTGTATATAAACGAGCAGCGTGCAACGGGGCTAAAAAAATATAAACTGATGTAATTAATTAATTAATTAAACACCAACGCATACTTTACTTTTAGTTGAATCCGCAGTCATTCCATCTGATTATCCCCCCACCCCACCCCCACACACACACCCCTTTAACCTCCCACCGAGAATTAATAGAAAAGGAAAGAAATTATGGCAATTAGCGTTGGTTCAATCTTTGGTAATATATTTGGAGGTCTTTCCAGTGATTTCAAAAAGAAGAATTTCTCCCTTTATGGACAATGGATTGCAATTGTAACGATATTTTTATGTCTTGCCTTGGGAATTGCCAATATCTTCCATGTTAGCTTGGTTATTATCTTTTCCATCATATGTATAGTGCAAGGGTTACTTGTGGTATTTGTTGAAATGCCATTCTTACTTAAAATATGTCCATTGACTGATACTTTTGTTAACTTTGTTAAAAGATTTGATGATAATTTACCAAGATGCGGGTTTTATTTATTAAATGCAGTTATACAATGGTTAAGTTTGACATTACAAGCCACCAGTTTAATTGTTGTTGCTGTGTTCTTCACATTGGCCAGTTTCTGTTATGCAATGGCATACTTTAGACACCAAGAGTTTATGAAGTCTAGTTTAGATGTTACTGGAAGTAGTAGTGGCAATCAAGCTGATTTTGAAGCTCAAGTAGGTCAACATATCGTAAGAAATGTGTTATAAGGGATCGTATATTTCTAGTTTATATAAGCAAGTATCCTCTTTTGTTTTTTTGTGCTTCCTCGTTCTTGTTCCTTAGTACTACGGGCTACTATTTACCATATGTTATTTTGTTAATAGACAATACATGATAGTTTAAAATTCCCCGAAAAGACGGTTTCCATCAAACTTTCTTAACTCTGCGCAACAGAACAAAACAAAAAAGAAATATAACGACAAAAGAAAAAAAAAATTTTTTGTTTATCAACCACAATATATACATAACCGCCCAACCACTTTTTCTAACCCAGGAATTATGTCAGAAACATTACCATTCATAGAGGATACACAGCCTAGCAAATACAAACGAGGCAAATACACCGACCAGGATATGGCTTCAGACCAACAAGACAAGAAGAAAAAGCACAGTTCTCAACAATCAAGATCATCTCATGACCCAATTACTTCCCTTTCATTTGATCAAGTTACTGATGATGTGGATGAATTAGTGGAGTTAAGAGGGGAAGGAAGATACTTTGGCGTGACCGATCCTCAAAATCCAGGACAATCATTGGGCCCCATCTGTATAAATTGTCATAAAAGAGGTCATATTCGTGCTAACTGTAAAACAGTAATTTGTCATAAATGTGGAGTGGTAGGTGATCACTACGAAACACATTGTCCTACAACTTTGATATGTTCCAGATGTGGTGAGAAGGGTCACATTGCAAATAGCTGTACCAATAAAGCAAAAAGAAGACTGTATTGTCGAAATTGTGATAGTTTTGCTCATGGCGATGAAAATTGTCCTAGTATTTGGCGATCATATTTGACTAAGCTGGAAGTGAAAGATGAAGAAAGTTTAGCATTGCCAGTGGTATATTGTTATAATTGTGGAGACAGTGAACATTTTGGAGACGAATGTAAGGAATACAGAACTTCACGAGTACCCAATCTAGGCACTGCCTTCAGTGGAAGCAATTTACCTAGAAAATATCGACCAATGTACTTTTTAAGAATGGAAAAGGCCAACAATAGAGGAAGCAATAACAGATATAATCCCGAAAGTTCAATTAGAGACTACAATAGTGATACTTATCTGAACTCGAGAAACTATCAAAACGACAATTATCTGAACTCGAGAAACTACCAAAGTTATGCCAAGGGCCCAAGAAATTACCAAAGTGACAACTATCAAGATTCCAGAAATTACTTCAACAACAATCCCAGTGGGTTTGGTAGAGGAGAATTGAATAATAAAATGCCTAGCCGATCGGGATATATTTCTCCTATGCATAATCAAAATAATACCTTTAGAACTAATACTAGTATGCATAAAGCAGACAGCTATAATGGAAGGGGAAACAATGGCATGAGCAGGACAAACAGCTACAAGCAGCCACCTTCAAGAAGTGGGGTGATTCAAAAGAATAATAATAGCAGCGTAGTCAAACCAACGAGATCGGGATTAATCCTGGAAAGCGGTAAGAGTAAAAAGAAAAAGAATTCAAGGGTGATGAAGTATTAGTAAATTGTAAATATATCGCATTGGTGTTAGTAATAGATTCATGTTATTAATAAGCACGTAAACTTTGATAAGCACCTCCTCAGTGGACTCCATCTAATCTTCCCTGGCTGGATTAGTAACCGCTCACAAGAGGTGGTGGTGGTTGTTTTTGTTTTATTTTTTATTTTTTGTTTTGCAGCTTATGAATTCCAAAATGAAATGAATTATACCAATACTATTAATCAGATAATGAACTTCAGACCTTCCGAGGAAGCAATTTATAATTGTAATTATAGAATCGAATCAAGAAGTTTGAATGACTTTAGGGAAAGAAATGAAGGTATTTTTGATGATTTTTTGTCCATATCCACCCTCCCCCACCCCCTATGGCTTCCATTCACTTTTTGATTAGAGAAGATATTCAAGACTCAAAGAACCACATGACAAGAAGGTAAAACTAGAAGCAAGAAAGGGAAGGTGGCTCAATATCTAAATTTTCCACCAATAATCCCACTGACGTCTCATTATTTAGTTCTCCAATTCATGTTCCTGAACTTGACACAACTAATACTCTACCATCTATCCTGCCTGATTGCCATAACCTTTAGTCTAGAAGAACTGAGTGGACCTGTTATCAAAATGTCAAATTTACCTGCAGCTGTTAGTTTACTTTCTATGTTACTCTTGATTACTAGAATGTACCTGGACAAATTGATCCTATATTCCATGGCTTCTCTCTGTTGCTAGATTGTCTATCTCTATTTACACTATTTATAGTTAGTCTTAATTTGTATATATTAGGTAAATGTCTTTTTGATTTCAGGGAGAGCAGTTCACCCACAGCACTTAACTTCATCTAAAAAAAAAATACTGGTAACCCATGGATGAAAGCTATCGTGACTTTTTTGAGGTCGTTCCCACAATCACCCCTGTTCAAAATGTAGAGATAAGATATTAGTGTTCTATGTTACTTTTATAAATTTTAATTGAAGATACTGAAACGTTACAAAAAAAAACCCCAACTCACTAATGGCTACAAAGTCGCTATGTTCAATGGGGATTCGAAAAGGACAAGAGAGCGTTATGCACTAACTGATATCATTCTTACACATAACTGCCATGACCCCACACTGCCTCACTCTAGATTTGCCATAATGGCCCATTTTTAAAAAAAAAAAAACAATTCATAGAAATATGTATTCATAAATGTTATAAAAGACAAACTACTATCATAAAGTAAACTAATTATTTCCAAAACAATTTTCTCCACCAAGATTCAACTGATTGGGATGGTTCCTCCTGAATTTCTTCAGCTTTGACAGCAAGAGGGATAGTTGATGTCAATCTGAAGGGTGCCGAAGCTTCTCTTTCTGCTTCTACCGCTGCGATTCGCTTAGCATCGTATTCCTCTTTCATTTTTCCATTATTATTCGACTCACCTAGCCATAAATTAATTCCCACTAACGTCATCAACACCAAACCAATAGCGGCAAATACCGTCTTTATGATCTTCGCGATACGTGTGGCGGCACTTTCACTGGTTTTTGCCATGATGAAATACTTATTTCCAGAGTCAATTTTGCTCCCAATCAATTTCCAATGTTGACGGTTCAATCTTCTCACTGAATCTAACGAATTCATCAAATCCGATTTTTCAAACTTGTTAAGAATAGCAAAAATATCCTCTTCCGGGATCTTTCCTAGTGAGTCACGGTCAACTGGAATAATATCACCTTCGAGAGTTAACAAAACAAACATCGCTTTTGGATTATTAATGATATCTTTTGATGCTAATGTATCTTCATACGTCATGCATTTACTCCATTCAAAAGCCTCGCGTTCACGAGCACGACTTATGCCCTCCTTCTGCGCCTTCCTTAGATAACCTTCCAATCCAGGAAAATCTACCGTTTCTTCAAATTTATTAGCAGCCTTCTTTCTATACTTTTTCCTTTCATTCCTGGGAATATGTTTAATTGAAAAAGGTGGCAAAGGAGGTGGTGTGTAATTGGGCTTTGACAACGAATTAATTGCACCCTTCATCGATTCCATCATAGTCTCGTTTTCAACAAATGAAAGATCTGCTGCTGTCTGAGATTTATCTATGGAAGACAACAAGTCATCAACATCGGTATACTTTACCTCAGGCTTGGGTTTAACCACTTGCTTAAATGAATCATCCTTAGATTCAACTGGAGGTTGTGTTGCGGCAGGGGTTGAAACTTCTGATTCTTCTTGAGACTTGGCTAATGTACCAAATATGTCATCAATATTATCGTATATGGATTCAGGTTTGGTTGTAACATCTTTCTTGAATGAATCAAGCTCGGATTGAGTAACTATTACCTTCTTTCCTATATTTTCATTTTCAACTCTCTGAGCCTTATTGGATTCAAATGCTTTAAATACATTTGCACTTCCGATTACATTATCTAATGCTACCGTATGACCGTTGTTATGTTTAAACAAGATTTCCAAATTCCTATAAAGCTTTCTCCAAATGACTCGCTTATTAACACTGCCATGAGAAAAGGATTCTTCAATTTCATTCAAAATCTGGCTCGGCGTTACCAGTTCAAATTTGTCAACGTCAAGTCTTCTTTTTAATTTTTCCAATTCAACAACATATTCTTCCAAAACAAAATCGGCGGGAATTTGTCTATATTCCTTCGAGGTTTGACGTTCTTCAAACCCTTCCAAACTAGGCGGCAAATTGATCACCTGGTCTAAAAATGTAGTATCTCCTCTAGATACTTTGAATAAACGTTCCAATATCCTTCTTAATCTAATCGTGCCAAACACGTCAGATCTATTAGACCCTAATATTTCATTCTGACAGTTTTCAAACTGAGTGTCTATTTGACTTTGTAATTCTTCGAGAATCTTCTCCGGTGAAACATCAGCAAATGATTCAACCCCCATTAATGATTTCAAGGCAGTCAAATTTGGAGCAAAAGTTGTTCTTAGTAAATTAAAATCACCTGGGATTTGTTTATGTTCTTGGCCTTGAAATCTACGCTTAAACACCCCATCATTGAGTAAAACTGCTCGCAACATTGCATAGCAAGTGTCTTGATCATGACTTTTTAGTAAAGAATCCCAAAGTTCAACAAATTGAATCTGGCTTGGAGAATCCAGCTCTGCAAGCATTTCCTGCAAATGATTCAGGAAACTGATTAGTCTCTTTTTCACGTTAGCACCAGGTAACGATATTACATACTGGTTATACATAACCTTAATGTCTTCAACATATTTATCAAGATCCTCATTGTAGTATTTCTCAACAAATTGTTTCTCTTCCATTAATTCAACCAAAATGTCTTCCTCAATCACCTTTGGAATATCATTAAAAATAGCAATTAGGTGTTTGGCACTTTCACTACTAATTCCTTTAATTACCTTCCCATCTCTTATCTGGCAAAGAATAGGGATATAGTCATGCGCAGGTTTAAACCCATTCAACTTGGTCAAAGTTTCGATTTCAGGGGCATATTCAGCAATGTTTGGAACTACATAATAGCTTTTTATGCCGGTAATTTTCAAATATTCCTTGATTAAACTCTCATCCCTGAGAGTTGCATCTAGTAATTCTTCTGTCAACCATCCATAATCGTTCATATATGATATTTCATCACCTAACACATGGCCAGATTTTCGTGTGAATATGTCAGGCGGTAAACCAAGATGGACAATCAGACTGAATGCGTAATCTTTTTGGGGACTTTCTGATACATGATAAACTTCAAAGCAGGGCGATAAATCCAATTCATCACCAAAATATTTCAACACTAAAGAACTTACCTCCTGGAACACATTCTTGGCTAATTGAGTTGTGTTGTTATCTGGCATGTCTTTCAGTTCATTTAACTTATACAATTCAACTAAGGACGCATAAAACCTCTCTGGATTTGAAATGAGCCCCATGTTAACCATAAGATTCCACCCATTTCTGGGAGGACCATCTTCGAAGCTCATTGCGAGCTGTTTAATTCTCGTGTTACATGCATCGAATGTTGAGTGATTCATAACTTGTCTAATGGTATCCAAAGGATAGTCAAGTGAAATTAAAATATTCTGCAAGTGTTTTAATCTTGTTAATACCAACGCCTCTCTTAAATACTTGGCGTTTCTTTCCTTATCATGTAACATTAACCAATTTTCATGTTTCAAGATCTTGTCATTCAATTTGCTAGACAATTCATCTTTAGAACTACATGTATTTAGTTGGTTCAATTCGTGTGTGAAAAATCCTAAACCGTTAACAAAGAATAACGCCAACTTATTAGATAAAGCTTCCACGGGTAGTAACAATCGATTAATGAAAAATGAGGAGCAATCATTTGCGATTGAAACTAGCTCATGGATTATATCTGAGTTCGGGTGAGATTTAGCAAAATCAGCTAAAACCAGTTCAAACTGACCTGACAGCATATGCTCATGATTTGACAACATAAATTCACATAGCTGGTTGAAACCATGCCTGGAAAAGGATAAGTTCGGATAAGACCGGGTCAATCGTTCATAAGCCCGTCGAACAATCTGAGGTAAATCTTCATCGAGCATTTCCTGATATGCGCTGGTTTGTAAATATGGGATGCTGTAATCAGGAGTGCCAAACTTATTCAACAATTCTTTACTTGCTGGTTGAGTATAAAGCATATAATTGTGGAGTTGATTCCTATGAAATGATGTGGTGGTAAACTGTCTTGATATCAATTGTTGCTTAGAAGAGTATTCTATCCCAGTAGAAGTGAATATGGTAGCAGTACCAGTAGAAGTAGTAGCAGCAACAGCAGCAACAGCAGCAGTGGCATTGGTTGCACCTTTACTGAGAATATAGCTTAATTGGCAAGATACTTTGGGAACAATAGCATACTTGACAATAACCGTCTTTGATTGATGTATTAATCTTCTCAGCAACATCTCTGATTAGTTGATTGGATTTGGATGTTAGTGGGATCAGAATAGATAAGGCAATGGCGGGTGGTCAAGAGCAACAATTGAAATGATTAGAAACACAAGAATTTTAAGGGGGGAAGTTGTTCGCTATCAATAACATGAAATGAGAAAAAAGCGGAGATTAACAAAATCCATTCTCACTTACCAAAAAAAAAAAAAAAAAAAATAACTCACATTGCAGCCGCCGCAACAGATCGAGAGAAAGAGACATCTAAACGCGAGCGACATACGACGTCACTCACATAAACTTCTTTGTGAACCTAGCTAAATAATGTATTGCTCAAGGGTTCCGTATCCATTTTTATCTGGGGAGGGAGGGGGGAGGAGCGGTATGGGTGATTTAAACATTTGATATATACCAATAGGTCTGCTACGTTGTTTAAGAATACAATGTTGATTTTAATGAGGAGGTTCCGAGCATCGGAATATCACAAAGCACACCATGGGATACAGCCATCTTCCAGAATTAGGAAGGCGGCCAACAATAAACAGCAATGCTTTCTCGGTCTGGCACTTGTGCTCTTTTGATTGTTTATATTCTCCTCTGACTATTACTTGCAGCGACCAAATCATGCCGTATGGTGTTGTTTGTTTTGTTTGTTGTACCCATTTAATAAACTTATATTCTACTAAAATAAATAGTCTCTACTAACTAAACAAATCAATAAACAATCCTTTATTCCCTTTTTTTATCGATCAATTCATCTAACATATATAGATTGTCTTTGATGAAATCTTCCAGTAAACTCTTGCCTAATTTAGCATCTAACCTATCAATTAATTGATGATATTCATCTTGACTTAACTCACCATACTTTTTCCCATTCTTATTCCTGATCGATTCAAGGACGGCAACATTCTTAACCACCTCTGAATCCTTTGCAATTAACTTGTACAAGGGAATATTTCTTAATTTGAAGTATTTAATCAATGTGGAAACGTTAAATATATTAACAAACTCTTCACCCGGCAAATAACCAAACAAGTCGTGGCGTATATGTGGATAATGATCACGAACTTCCCTGAAGCATTCACTTACTCGATCATAGAAGCTCCCCCCTGAACTGTTATGTATGTATTTTTCTAAAGGTATCTGATTCAATAGAAGAACACTGAAAATATAATTGGTGTGAATATCGGTGGAGGGGGAAACATTATACACCTGAGATAAGGTGTGAACATGAAACAGGTCGTGAATGTTCCTATTTGATATGATATAGCTGGTCCATTCTTCCAATACTTTCCTAGCGGCTGAATTCACCACTTTAGGTTGACTACTGTCGTTTGATAATTGATGTAATCTCGGTGCAGCCTGATAATAATCATTCGGTGGAGATGGTATAAGTCCTGTATTCACTAACATGTTCAAGTAATCACAGTTGACGAATCCAACCGCATAATGATCAGTATTGGATTGGATATCTAATATATGTATATATTTATCTAATTGAGGATGGTTGATGATGGTACTTAATGTATCAATGGGAATGTCATGGTGTTCATTTAATATCCTAGTTAGGTTAGTTAATCGAGATTTCAAGATGACTGATTTGAAATATTGTTGATTAATCTCAGAAGGTATCGATATACTTTCAATACAAGTTGACAAGTATTGAGATAAATCTCCTATGGTTGATAAATTTTCAAATTTATCAAGTTTATTGTAATATATCCTTATTAAATCAATGAAATAATCCAAATGTTGCTCAAATAGACTCAATATATTATTAGTATCATTTACTGCCTTGAATGTAGCAATAAATTGCTTATGAGATGATTCATCGAGCAATTTGAGTAATTTATTGCACATTCTGTTGATGGTTGGGGATTTACTGCTACTGTTAAAATCCATGATTGACATGGTCAATTGATTAGTTGCAAGGTTAAAATCCTTAAACCCAGTCTTTAAATATACATAATCTTGTAACTTGGCAATTTCATTATAGTAATTCTCAAATAAGCCAATAAACTTAGAACAGTTTTCATAATTATCAAAATATAATTGATTGTTATAAATATGGAATAATTTTTGGGTCTTTAGGAATGAACTTACAATAGGCCTATAAACGTTCGAGGTGCTGAGATAGTCTATCTTGAATGGTGACACTAGTTGGGGTAGTGGCATATCATGCGGTGTTGTTATTGAATGTTGGTGCGTTGATGACGTCGTTGTTGATAAGTAGTCATTTGTCAGCAAAAGTGAAGTAGTACTGTAGTATTTGGAAGGTGTTCTTAACGCTTGGTTGAGTCTAATTCTACTGATCATATTGGTGTAATGTCTACTGTGTGCCGGTGTACAAAGAGTATAAGGAGTAAGGACTAGGACTAGGAGTAAGGAGTAGGAGTAAGGACTGGGATAATTAACAACGGCACGGTATTTTAAACTCCGAGTTTAGTTTGTGGGGAGGTGGGGTAAGATATTCAGAGTACACCAGTTTAGGTGTGGGGTGAAGGAACAAATGCATATGAAGAAGGAGAACAAAAAAAAAAAGCGCAAAGGATGCAGAATAAAAAGCGCATTTGACAATTTATGATTTAAAGTTAGACAGACGTATGTTAATGTAAGTATAAGTACCCCACTGGAAGTATTCATATACGATGTGCTTGCTGTGTCACATTCTAGTGATCTCTGTTATATCTTACTATTCAAAGTTGAAACATTGCAAATATCGTATGATTTATTATTGCCAAACCTATTCTTATGTTTTTTTTTTTTTGCATTCAAATGGAATGGAGATTTCTAAACCTGGCCCACGTACCACTGGAAACTCTTGGCTGGCGTGTCGGGCGTATCAATGTTTTTCAATTGTTCTATTGCCTTATGTTGCTTTTATTATTGTATTATGAGTATAATGAAAGTGCAATCAATAATGCCTGTATCTATTCAATTGGCAGATTATGTTCTACTTCACCCTACTCATACACGTGTTTCAGTGGGAGAATATTACAGATATATTGGTACTAATACCAGCAATAGAACAATATAATAGCGGTATATGTGTGGTGGTTGTGGGAATTGATCGAAAATGGTTACAATTAAGTGTTGCAGATATTCTGCAGCAGCTGCAACTGCTGCAACAGCTACTGCTGCTTGTTCGTTGTTCTTGAAGAGGAGTGTCTCTCTTCAATCGGTTTTCAAACAACATTTGGTACTTCAGGAAGTGATACAAGTCCTTAAAATACTAGTAGCTGATCATACGCCTCGTTTGCGATGTGAAGGGTTTTCAATAAACGTATTCAGCTACATTATGTTCCCACAATGGAAGTTTGCATTCGTTTACAAACCACATCCAAAGTCTATTGCATCGAGTCAAATTATCAAATTCTCCTGCCCTATCACCTAGGTGCAACGCTTATATGCTATATTAGCATTGACTGACCGAATAGGATAATATTGGTCAAAACCTCCTCCCTCTCACGGGGTTTTAAAAAAAAGAAAAAAAAGACTCGGGTATCTCCACCGTGAATATATTTAATCTCATCCATGTTCAAGACCCCCCCCCCCCCCATTGACATACCTGTAAATAAACTGTCTCTGTTCCGCTAATCCAGCCAAGATATTAGGTTGGCTTCAACAAATCTCCTGTTTTCGAGAATGAGACTTGGCGTTCTGGGAAGGAAAAAAACCCCAATGAATCCATGATGTTAAAAAGTTGAATATCTGAAAAGAGTTTATTCTACTAAGCACTCACCTACGGTTGTGCTGTGGGGTTAGGGGTTTCAGCATGGGGGGGGCCACGACAAATCGATCAAATCAAGATACGGGGCCACGACAAATCGATCAAACCAAGATACGGGGCCAAGGGTTTAGCCGAAAGAATATAGAAAATGAGGTGTGAACACAGGTTCAACCCAAATAAAGGACCTGCCTATCCTTCTAAAAAAAAAATCTAAGAGGTTGTAATAAATAAAAGGGGTTTGTATATCGGTATACGATATATGATAGAGGGTGGAATACACTCTATATACCTGATGTTTAGCAGAAGAGAGTGGTAGATTAAGATATAAAACTAAATAAAAGAGGAAATTCTAGGCCCTTTGGTAGTTGAGGGAAACGCATGAGCAACACATTCTGTTGCAGCCAATTTCCATAGAGGTAATAAATTACCAACACAAGAGCTAATAATCGGCACCACTAATTAACATCAGGCTGGAACGGTATGCTGAGGACAGATACTCGTTACAGGGAGTATCTCTGATTCAGAAAGGAGAGGGGGGGTGAGGTGGGGTGGGGAGAGAGACGGATAATTACCATCTATATAAAAACCCCTACCCTGATTTTGGATTTACCGAGATATTGCTTATCTCCAGATTAGTTTGGTAAAAAGAATTAGTAAGTTCGGCTTAAACGGAGGTATCCAATGTTATCAGTAAAAAGTTTATTACCATTGCTGCGGTTAATCAAAAATTTACGTATCTAAACTTTATGGTTACACAAAGTCCTTTGTTTCTCTACACGGTTTTTTTTTTTTTGTTTCTTTGGCTTGGTGAATTAGAGAGGGGAACCACAATACTGTACTGCCGAGTTGCCACTGATGCGCATCAATAAAATCATACCTAGCCATATATTGTCAGTTTGGTAATAAGGAGTGTATATGATGGCCCGACGATAGTTTATGAATGTAATTAGTAATGTCTTGCCTGCTCTCTCCCCCTCCCTCCCCCTCTACTCAGTCCGAATAAGCCTATAATTTCCTTTGTTGAATTGTCACCTAAAATAAAAATTGACGTATTATTTGTGTGTTTACGTCATACGAAGCAAGAATGTGTACAACCATCTCAAAGGGAAACTACTCGGATATAATTAATTAGAGAGAAGAATTGATTTAATTAATAGTCATAAGAAAAAAAAAAAAGCACTTTCAAACGCCGATGCAATTTTTAAAAACATGCGATGCAGGTGGACATGAAACGGAATTTAATATCCGTGGGTGGTTATACATCACCTGATTTGGATACGCCACCCTTTTCTATACGACTACTAAGGCCCACATCAAAAGGTGCGTATACGCCTATAGTGGGTTATATTGCTCCTCACAGTTACCTGGTCTGTGGATCCAGCAACAATGGCAACCACTATAGTCGAGAGAAAAAGGGTAATGATAGTTGTACCGGTTGTGGTTGTCAAGCGCGCTAAAAAATAAAACGGTTTTCTAAGAAACGTTTCTTTTTCTTTTTATTTTTTTGTTGTTTCTCAAAAAAAAAAAAAGTAATTAATTTCTTTTTCTCACACACGGTTAGAATTAATAATTAATTGATTAACTGATCATCCACACCATAATTACAAACAACAATTTTCTCAACACTCATCAATTCTTCTTTACCAAGTACCAGCTACTACACCCTGCCAGCTACTACACTCCTGCCAGCTACTACACCCTGCCAGCTACTGCACGCATTATCAGCACCAATACACCTACTGCGTCACGCCCTCACTACCTTCGTCTCATCCCCACCCTTACTCGTATGGACTCTACTATAGCAAATGAACAATAGTAGTAATTATAACAACAACAGCAACGACAACGACATCCCCTTGCCACAACTTATGGAATCGTCATCAACCACTAATACAGGCAATACTAGTACGTCTAATCTAATGTCACAGGATTCGTTTACCTCATCGATGTCTTCTGTAAAGACATTCAACCCTATACCAACCAAGCCATCTAAATCTGGCAACCCTTTACTCAATGTGCAAACAACTAGCAGTCCTAACAATGGCAACATCGGTGGTGTACCGCCATTAGATGAATTGGTTAATGACTGCTTCTTACATACCATCGATCAATTATTCGACACCACTAAAATAGAAACAGTTGAATCCTTTATCCAATACTTGATTAAACAACATTGTCAAGAAAATTTGTACTTTTTGATTGACATATATAAATATGAGTTTTATTACAATAAATTGCATGATTTGCATGAATCGGTTGAACACAGATTGAATCATACCCCCAGTCCAAGTTTAGCAAAGTATATGACATCTACAAATTCCATCAATTCAATCATACCACCTTCTTATCGCAAGAGAAGTTCGGTCACTACTTCCGCTTCGTCAATTACCCCAAATCAAGATGATGATTTGTTTATGACTGACGACTTGGATGCAAACGAATATGCCCAATTCAATGCTAATGTTTGGGAAGAATTGAAAACCAAACACATTGATGGTGAATCCGAAAGTGAATTCGAAGCTGATGATGATGATGAAGAACTTGACGAAGAAGTATTAGCTAATCAATGGAAATTTATTATGAATACTTATATTAAACATGATTCAACTTGTCAAATCAATATATCCCAAAAACTATTTAGAGAAATTGTTGAAGAATCAATTAATAGTACCAATCATAGTCCTTTGATTTTAATTAAGGCAAGAAATGAAGCCTTTGGATTATTGAAGGAAAATGGATATAGTTCATTTGTCAACAAAACCAAATCATCCAATTCACCATTTAAGAGTCAAGAGTCAACTGTGCCAAGTTCTCCAAATGCAGTAGCGTCAGACCAATACCATCAATTAGTTCAGCAATTGATATCTCCCGTGACAAACTCACCAACCACCCCACCAATCGTATTGACTTCAAAGGTTGCTTCTGCCCTAACAACTCCTCCAGTCACCACCACTCCACCAATTACATCATCTGCATCGAGTGTTTCAAACAGTACATCAACCAGTTCACAATCATTATTTAATAAATTATCACAACTTCCTTCCAAAAAATCAAAATCTGAAGAAAGTTCAAGTTCAATATCAAACTTATTCTTCTTTAAAGAATTGAAAGCGGCTGCTGAAAGCACCAATAGAGTGGGAAAAGTGGTAAGTCCTGTAAATATCCCACATCATACTATTGATTCATTGAGTCCAATTGAGAGTGCTAAAGAAAAGGAGGACTCAACGCTTAGTTTTAGATTTTGGGGAAGAAAGAAGTAGCTTATTTAAATTGCATAGAGAGAAAGAGAGAATTAAATTATAGACGGAGAGGGGGGAAAAAAAAAGAGATGGGAGTTTATAGAGTTAGTGTCTAGTTATAGATTTATAGAATATTAATAATAAGAATAATTTCAATCGATGACGAGGTCAATTATGGGAATATGAACCTGGTTTACTCTCGCTAAAGACTTCCATACAATTCGCCTAAAGTTCCTCAAAGTGGTTATTAGTCACGTGAATGGCAGCAATTTTCAGGTTACTTCCAGGTAATTCAAAAACCACCATTTAGAACACCCCATCTTCCAGAGCACCAATACACGGGGATTAAATGCTATTATGGATTCGAAGTAATGAGGTTATTTGGTTTTCCAACCAGTTATGATTTAATACAATGATTTTGTAGGAAAAAAAAAACAAAAAAAAAGAGTTAAAAATTTTGCATCATACTTTACAGCCGCTGGAGTTTTTTTCTTTGTTTTTTTGCGGAGTATATGAAGTTTTGTACCCGTTATCCGACCCCTTAGGTTATTATTCCGCTATCCGATACTCTAGATACTATAAAAACCAGCCAACCTTTAGTTTGCCAATCCTATTCAATCTTTTCCCCATCTGCTGATCTAAAGTTAACTGGGGGCATCGTTTTCAAATCCAATCAGTAATTATCGCAATGAGTACATTTATATTAGGTGTAACCGGTTTAGTCGGGGGTCAAATAGTTAAAGTTGCACAAAATTCTCCATCAATTGATAAATTGTTTACAATTTCCAGACGCTCGTCTAAGAATATTGAAGCTTCCTCTAAAGTTGTTCCATTAGTAGAATCAGATAGTAAAAAATGGCCAAGTTTAATTTCCGAACAAACCAAATCCGGTCCAGTTGAAGTATTTATTTCAGCATTAGGTACAACTCGCGCCAAAGCAGGCTCTGCTGAAAACTTCAAAGCCATCGATTATGGCATCAATTATGAAAATGCTAAAGCCGCCAAAGAAAATGGTGTCAAGACTTGCATTCTTGTAAGTTCAGGTGGTGCAAATGCGAACTCACCTTTCTTGTACATGCAAACAAAGGGACAATTAGAAAAGGATATCCAGGCGCTCGATTTTGATAATACTGTGATTTTAAGACCTGCATTATTGTTGGGAGAAAGAGATGCGCCTCATGGACTTACATATGACATTGCTGCATTTTTCGGGCGTTGGACTAAGGGAACATTTGTAAACAAAATATTTAGTACTATCGACGGAAGGGAAGTTGCCATGGTTGCTGTTGATTTCGCTGAAAAGTCAATCAAAGGTGAATTGAAGGAGAAAGTGACGATATTGAATCCAAGTGAAGTGCTCAAACTTGCCAAGTCATTACTGAAATAGATCAATATCGACCAGCACAGGAAAGTCTTTAGACCTGCAACTCTCCTTTGTTCATTCTGTAGCTCTGTCCTTAATATATGTATAACTAATAATATATCCGATATCACCGGTATGACTGTGATTATCGGAATCTTCTTGTTTACAATATATAGTCAAGGTATTGTATTAAGCCATTCAGGTTCTGGGAATAATTGCTGGCATAATTCAAGTAATATGTGATGGTTTCAAGCCTACACCTAGGAGAAATAGTAGAAACGGTTCAGTTTAAAGTGTCATAATTACATTTTTAGTGAATAGTTTATGTATTATTAGTATTCGTGCCCCCCTTCGGTAATCCACCGATCATTGGTAGCGCGGCACTTGGTGGCAAACGAAATAACATTTCAAAATTATAATCAAGGGGCCAGGGGAAGGGTGATATTTAATCTGTTCTTTGAAACCCAATCAGTAATTATCACAATGAGTACATTTATATTAGGTGTAACTGGTTTAGTCGGTGGTCAAGTAGTTAAAGTTGCACAACAGTCGGCATCAATCGAAAAAGTGGTTACAATTGCCAGACGTTCGTCTACGGATATTGAAGCTTCCTCTAAAGTTGTTCCATTAGTAGAATCAGATAGTAAAAAGTGGCCAAGTTTAATTTCCGAACAAACCAAATCCGGTCCAGTTGAAGTATTTATTTCAGCATTAGGTACAACTCGCGCCAAAGCAGGCTCTGCTGAAAACTTCAAAGCCATCGATTATGGCATCAATTATGAAAATGCTAAAGCCGCCAAAGAAAATGGTGTCAAGACTTTCATTCTAGTTAGTTCTGTCGGTGCCAATCCCGATTCTCGTTTCTTGTACCCTCAAACAAAGGGAGAACTAGAAAGGGATATCCAAGCCCTTGATTTTGATAATACTGTAATTTTAAGGCCTGGATTCTTAATTGGAGAAAGAAAAGAAGCTCATGGATTGGGGAATGATGTTGCTGCATTTGTGGGAAGATGGACTAAAGGAACATTCATGAACAAATTATTTAATTCCATTGAAGCAAATGATGTAGCTAAGATTGCTGTTGATTTTGCAGAGAAGTCAATCAAAGGTGAATTGAAGGATAAAGTCACTTTAGTGGGCGCAGGTGAGATGGTTTCACTTGCCAAGTCATTCCTGAAATAGTTCTGTAATCTGATGGAAGGCTTTTTTTTTTCTTTGACGAGTCTCTTGTTGTTGGTCTCTATTTGTAACTTAACTTACAATGAATGTATGTATGTATAAAATATAATCTAGGCGCGATATCACCGACAAGTTTCTGGATTTCTTGGTAAACGGCTTTTTCTTTAATGTCCGAACTACGGGAAACGAGACGAGGTTGATTCCCCAACGGGTTTTTTTTTTTTGCTGTTTGACTTTATATCATCACTTGTAGATTCAACTTTATCATCACAGATCTTTGGACGTCATTAAGAGATATACACTCATATCATGTCAGGTGTTGAAACAGTTAAAGACACAATCAAGTCTGCCAAACTATCAGACGAGAATGCTAAAAAATTGGCCAAAATCGTTGATGCCATCCCGGAGATGTTAGCTCAATTAGACAACCCAAACTATGATGAGATCTTTGGCCATAGAATAAATGTAGATGATAAAGAATACGTTGACGTACAGATCCGTAACGAGATCCTTTTGAAATTCCTTGCTGCTGATGAATATGATGTTGATTTGGCTAAAGAAAGATTAATTAATACTTTAAATTGGAGAAATAAATTTCAACCTTTATCGGCTGCATTTGATGAAAATTTCCATATCGAGTTAGTGGAATTAGGGGTGATTACTCACTTTGAGAAAGTCAATCAAACCAATTTAAATGTTGCTACTTGGAATCTTTATGGCAATTTGAAAAACCCAAAGAAAGTATTTGAAAAGTTTGGAGGTAATATGAATAAAGAATTACCAGGAAGTCAATTCCTCAGATGGAGAATTGGTCTTATGGAAAAGGCACTTCAGTTGATTGATTTCTCAAATCCGAAACTTAACCGAATTGCTCAAGTTCACGATTATAAAAATGTATCTATTTTTAGAATTGATCCTGGTATGAAAGCAGCCACCAAAGAAATCATTCAAATTTTTGGAGATAATTATCCAGAATTGTTATCAACTAAATTCTTTGTTAATGTCCCATTGATAGCTGGTTGGGTGTTTACATTTTTAAAGGCCCTTGGGATAATAACAGAACAGACATTACGCAAATTCCAAGTTTTGAATCATGGTGATCTCCTGGGTTCATTTGGGGCAGAAAATTTGCCTGTGGAATATAGTGGAAAACTTTCAAAAGATTTGTTTGCTTTAGAGGTAACTAATGTTAAATTAAGTGAATATGGACAAGTTATTTTGAAGAAGATTGGAGATGAAGAACTCAAACATATTAATGATGATGTTGAATAGAAGAGGTTCATCCAAATGAATAAAAGTGGGTGAACTTGTTTGTACTAGCTCTTGTTTATATCTACAATGGAAATGGGATTAACCCGCCCACCCAATTTTACACCGAGGATATAGTAATCTAAATATCTAATAATGTTTCTCTCTGTTGAAGGGTCTATCTAGTTTGACATCAAATTTACTGTGTGTGGGGGGGGGAGGGGTCTTCAAAAGCGCTCCTCTGAAAACGCCAAATTTTTTCTATGAAGTATTCTCCCCCACCCCCACCCCGAGGGAAACGGATTTGACTCGCGGGGTTTATCTTTCTCCAGCTTTTTTTTTGATTTTTTTTTTTTGATTAGATTTTTCATTGCCAACACTTTCTTTTTTTTTTAAGAGCAACTTCCTACCCAAGAGAATGATTGACCTAAAGGGAAAGACTGCGCTTATCACCGGGGGAAGTGCTGGCTTGGGTGCTGCAGTTGCCCATCAATTGGCAGCAGAAGGTGTTAACATTGCCGTTAACTATGCTAATTCCCAAGAACGTGCCGAAGCTTTGGTTGAGAAATTGATCTCTCAATATCGAGTCAAGGCGATTTCAATCAAGGCAGATATTTTCGATACATCAAACTTGTATAAGTTGATCGATGAAACTGTAGAAAAACTAGGTGGGTTGGATATAGTTATCTCGAATGCGGGCTGGACCAAGATTGTCCCCTATGAAAATTTAGAGGAAATGGATGATGAATTATGGGATGGTACATTTAATGTTAACGTCAAGGCTCATTTCTTTTTGTTCAAGGCTGCAAAGGCCATTTTTGATAACAACGAAGAAGGGGGGGTGTTTATTGCGTCGGCATCAGTTGCTGGAAGAATGTGTTATGGATCAAGTATCCCTTACGCGGTAAGTAAAGCTGCCTTGATTCATTTGGTTAAAATGTTGGCTAAATCACAAGGTCCTAAATGTCGAGTACATGCTGTTTGCCCAGGATTATTGTTAACCGATTGGGGGAAAAGGTTCCCCCAGGATAGGGTAGACAACACTATAGAAATGTCACCCATAAAGGAGATAACTGACGTGGACGAATGTGCATCTCAGTTTGTAACCTTAAGTAAGTTGAAGACTAGTACTGGAAGTATAATTGCCATGGATGCTGGTATATCTCTCTAGATTATCCAGGCCTAGTTTAGGCCTAGTTTAGAATCTGAATATAAGTGTTCCTATATATGAGAGTCATATGGGACAAAAAACAAAAAAACAAACATTTATGAAAAGTTTCAAATATACATGTAGCCCACACCCTCGCTACCCCACACAAGGGGACTCTCATTTTTGATGTCATTTATTATTATCAAACTACTTATACATTGCTACAAAAGAACTGGCTACATGCTAGGCAGCTCTCCATTCTAATTCATCTAGTCTTCTTCTTCCCACTTGCCTTCTCTTTGACCCACTGTAATCATCATAATCACGCTTCAAATTTTCTCTCTTCAATCTTCTCAAATTTCTAATTCTTTCGTTTTCTCTACGCTCGATTTCTGAAGAGGTCAAGGTTTCCACCAACGGTCCCCAATGGTCGTTTCCATTCTGAACACTGGTCTCGGTAAATATCCTAATACCACCTTCAAAGATAATCCCTCTTACGAGGTGTAGATTGTGAATTTCATTGTTGAAAGTTCCTTCTACAATTTCCTTCTTAGCTCGAAGAATAATTTCATGAAGAGCATGTGAAATCGCGGGCTTGAATTCTAATGATAATCCTAAATCGGATACTATTATCAGGGCAAAAACCTCCGGGGTAATTTCTTTCTGATTCAAATCCCACTCAAAACGATCTTGAAATAATTGTTTGTTCAAATTAACCGAAAGGTCAATGATAACGTTACATTGATTGCTATTGGGTAATTGCAAACTTGAAGCATAGGTATATTCTTCAATCTGCTGAACTATGGACTCGGATATTTGCAGCACCATCGTATTTGGTAATTCCAAGTCT
The DNA here is from genome assembly GCA_030582855.1 of Hemisphaericaspora lyxosophila. Taxonomy (NCBI): domain Eukaryota; kingdom Fungi; phylum Ascomycota; class Pichiomycetes; order Serinales; family Debaryomycetaceae; genus Hemisphaericaspora; species Hemisphaericaspora lyxosophila. The sequence continues at coordinate 35,095 of JAJMHC010000164.1, forward strand.
GTGCAAAGTATCTCGGCAAACTGAGTTGGAGTCACAAGAGATTCATTTAAATTCCACATGAAGAAATCAATCAACTTGTGAGTTGAGTTTGAGTTTTCTAAAGATAACTTTATAGGCACTAATACATCGGTTCTATTGCATAAATCGAGAACCTTTTGGTCATCTTCCAAAGATTTGATAAGTGGTGTCTTTCTGGCAAGTGAATATTTTTGAGCATGAATTGTTGTCTGCGTATTACTAACTCCCTTGGAAACAAATGCAGATGATGGAGATTCTTCAAAATCAAAATCATCAGTATAATCTTCTGAATAATTTATTTGTTGCGCAATTCTTTTGGCTTGTCGTCCAGTTGGTGCGATATTAAGTAATAGGGAATTATCAGTTTCATCAAGCAATCTCTTAGAAATACTTGATGCTAGACCCTGGACGTAGAACGAAGAGCTGTCGTATGCTAGGGAAGTCATTTGATGGAGGATCGAGTAGCTGGGAGGTTCAAAAGTAACCTTTTCTCATGCAAAACTGCATTTGTTTTTCTGGAAGTTTTTTTCTTTTTTTTTGTTTATGTTACTTCCAGAGAAATCGCCAAGTACACGACCCAAATCCAATTGTTTGAGTATGGTTTTTATCCAGTACACACGCGTTAAAGATGCCACCCGGCGTTCTTCTCTCTTGTTGAAAGTAAACGCTACTACTGCTGAAAGTAAACGCTACTACTGCTGAAAGTAAACGCTACTACTGCTGAAAGTAAACGCTACTACTGCTGAAAGTAAACGCTACTACTGCTGAAAGTAAACGCTACTACTGCTGAAAGTTAAACGCTACTGCCACTTTTTTGGCTAAACCGATGAATAAACATTAAATCGAATCTTTATAAATGGAGTCTTCAAAGATATTGTCGGATTACTTGAATTCTCTGATGAGGATTCAATCAAACATATCATTGGAAAATTTTGCTAGAGAGTTCCCTTTGAAAACACTGCCAGAATTGATCAGAGCAATATATAACGAATTGGTTTCCCAACAAGAGTCAAGACAATTGACCAAAGTGAAAAGGAATATAAAAACAGATTTTGAATTCCCGATGGGCGATATATTCGAATCAGCGCTGCAACAGGTGAATGAAAGAGATCTAGGGGAATTGACCACTGACTTGGAAAGATTAAACACCACCCTAAAATCACAAGAGGAGGTATTGAGGGTGGATATTGAAAAGAAAACTAGTGAAATTAATAGACTAGCGGACAGTTTTGGCACTACTACATATATTGATCAGGATGATGACAGTCAAGCTGTGGAAAATTCAATTAAAGGTCTAGATAAGCTCATTTCCTCCCTCGAACTGTGAATTCAACTATTAATAGTGAATGGTGGGGTCAATGGAAGTGCCAATTATTGTTTCCAATCTTTTCAATTCTTCTTCACCCACCCATTTCCATATCTGAAATTTCCAGTTTAAGCCATCCCTGTCTCCAAGTTGATAATTGGATTGGAGCCCCCCTGAGGGAGTATTACAAAGGTAAACAATTCGACCTATTCGAGAATGAACTAGAGCCATGCAACACATAACACAAGGTTCATGGGTAGTATAGAAAACCATATCATGACATAGATATCCAACCCTATCAGTTTGTGAGCGACTGGTTTTTCTATTGTGAAGCTCCCTGTTGGCAACGCAATCTATAACTTGCATTACACCATGTTCTCGAGGATTAGTGCAACCTTTATTTACATACACTGCTTCTGTCTCAATAGATCCGTTGATTTCATTAGCTGCTATGGTTACCAGGGTTCGTTTTAGACGTGAATTGTTTTCCTCCTCTTTAAGCTTTTCAAGCTCATCGAGGAGAATGGAGATCATTCGTTTTTCCTGAGTTATGTCGAACTCAACAGAGTTAAGGAATTGGTGATTCGGGTTACCTTTCCATGCAATTGGCCAATACTCAGAAGACCACGTCTTGGAAAGCTCTTTGGTATTGGGTGGATAGAGTGGGACATCAATAAGTCCAATATCTTCGATCTCCAAATCAATGGTGGAGTTTTTCTCTAACAAGTTCAATAGATCATCTCTGTTATCTAAATACTCAAATGAACAAAGCACAGCGCGTATATTCTTCCCCACTTTCGTAAACCGCTTAAGGTGTGTTAGTACTACAGTGTCATTATCGGTCAAATGCTCCCTTATAATACTAGCCACAACCTGGGTTTTTGCTGGGGGAATATCACAGAACCATACCTGGGTGAGCGATGGTGTCTCGCTAAAAACACTTTCACTAACCCTAATTTGCTTGAGAGCCCCGTATAGTATTCCCTGTTGGAGGTCAACTTCCTTTGACATGCTGCTGTTTTGGTTATGTTTGTCTCTTCAATCAGTGCCAAATAAAACTTGATAACTTTTTTTTTTTGTATTTTTTTTATTTTGCCATTTTAGGGCAAAAACACCCACTTTCAGGTATGTCAATAACATGAAAATAACTCTTGAGGAATATCTCTCGTCACTTTGTGGCAAAGAAGCATTAGAACTACCGAGCTTTTTAACGTTTTCAAGAAGCGTCATCTTGTATAGCAATCCCAATGAACACGACTTACCCCGTCTTGAAGGATTCAACAACTATTATGAGTTCATGGAGAACCTCATGCTTCACCTAATGCGGGAGAAATCATCAAATGTGCTTGTACATGGGTATAAAGACCCCAGCCATGACAATAGGTACAATTCAAGAACCACCAATTCATTTTCAAACTTTGCTGGTAGTTATCTCAGGGATGCCAACTGGAAGCGAGTATATTTACAAATTGGCCCAGAGAAGTTTTCCAACTTGATAGTTAATAAGAGGGGCTTTCTTACGCTAAATAATGGAGATTCTATTCAAATTTTTGGTGATCGGATACAATTTAAAGGTTCTCCTATTGTTCAAAAGCGAGTGCTAACGAAGAGCAGAGTTTTATATCGTTCTAAAAACTCCAGCTTTTTTAACAGTTCACTCGATTCGTCCAATATAAACAACTTATATTTTGAAATATTCTTGAATGGTAATACTAGACTTGTAAGTCTACTGAAATCGAATAGGGCGCGCCGGATGCTTAAAACACTCATCAATAATGATAGGAAATGCCGATACGATTTGATATATGCGAAACACCTAGGATCACGGAAACCACACTATAAGAATATTCTTGAGAATGCTACTCCAATACAAAAGGTAGTGAATGTCGTGCTTGGTGTGCTTCAAAAGTTGTTACCCAGTGAGGCTTGGGGTGGTAATACCAATAAAAGAATTATACGAAAGGCTATTATACGATATATTCGAATGGGCAAAGTGGATAAACTATGTTTACAAGAGTTGAACTCCGGCATGCAACTCAAAGAGTTCAAGTGGCTAGGTGAACCACAAATTTCTTCCCAACAGGACTTTGAGAAAAGGAAGCAAGCCTTGGATGCGTTCCTTTATTGGCTTCTTGATAGCCTTGTGCAGAAAATAATCAGTGGTTACTGGTACATCACCGATTGCTCCAATACGCCAGAAATGGGGTTAGTATACTTCACTCATGAGGTATGGAACTGTGTGTCCAATAAGTGGATCACTAATTTTGCTAAATCTAACCTTGTAAAGTTGGAGCTCACAGAATCACAGAAAGCGGAAATAAAATTTAACTTTGGTTTCCTCCGCCTTGTGCCCAAATCTCAAGAGTTTAGAGTAATCTGCGTACCATCAAGGATATATGCCTCTTCTCTATTAGATGCAAATGTCAATTCTGACAAGGAGCAAGCTTTCGAATTTAGAAAATATAGCAGTGATGTTCTCCTCCCTGTGGGACAAATCTTACGTTTGAAATTAAAACTGAGGAATAATCAGACAGGGTTTTTCAACCCTCTCGTCCATTCCAGTGCAAACATCGCTGAATTTATTGTTGCCTTTCGTAGAAAGCTAGCGTATATGAATGGTGGTAGAATCCCCCTGTTGTATACCTTCAAGTTTGACATGAAGGAATGTTATGACCGACTTGATACATCACGAATAATGGAAGAGATTGAGAAGCTTTTTGATGAAGAGGATGAAAATTTTCCTTATTATTATCGTCAATACTGCGAACTTGATTCATCCCTTGAGAAATGGAAGAAGGCACCCACAGCAATCCACAATTGTGCCAGTGATTTCAATGTCATACAACACTCCAACTCCAAAACAAATTACAAAAAAGTATATTATGATAAGGTAAAGACTTTGAAGATAGTCAAAAAAGACATCCTTCTGGTGTGTCGTAGTCAGATTTTCGATTCTAAAGTATTGATAAAGAATGATCAAGGAAACTATGAAATATACAAACGAAAGAGGGGCGTGTTCCAAGGACTTTCATTGCTGGGAATATTTTGTGACATTTTGTACACAGCGCTAGTAAAGGAGAAATTTCAATTCTTAGAGTCTTTGTCAACTGGTTTGTTTGTCCGATTGGTAGATGATTTTCTATTCATTTCAACCGAGCTCGACGACTGTAAGAAAATACAGACAATGGTTAATAGTAATGAGCTTCATTCTTATGGGGCATATGTAAATCGGCAAAAAACAACATTGATTGAAGCAACAGACCAGAAAAAGACCGTGAAGTTTGTTGGTTTACAAATTGATCTATCTACATTGGAAATTGCCAAGGAGTACTCGCGAACTGACTTGGTAACTACCAAGTATCGATCTTTCAAATTATTGCTCGACTATTTAAAAACATGTTTTCAAAATAGATTGCATAACTTTTTGATAAATCATGACTGTGGGACAATAAATAGTGTGAAGGACAATGTGTCAGAATTGCTCAAGTTGATTCTTAATTCCTTTTCCAGAAGCTATCCGCGTATTAGTCGATTAGATACATTTGACCAAATGAAATTCACCCATTTTCTAGAGGAAGTGACCAATTTTACCCTCACCAGGTTTCTAGAGGTGAACACACACTCCTCGGAATATGTTGCTGATGTTTTATCTCACATCAATACGACAATTAGCCACTGTTTGCGTGGAAAGCAAGGATTTGAACTGGTCTCGAAAAATGCATTTCTAGCCTATTAAATATTTATACAATATTACCTACTATATAACGCCGAAGGAACTCTTCATATTCTCCTGGTCCTTCTGTATTCTTTGTCTCTCTAATTCAGCTATCCCACCCGATTTCTTGAGTTTATTATCTCCCACGAAATCGCCTAATTCTTCTTGGAATTTACTGATCTTACCAAGTTCTCTTTCCTTTTCCCTCATCTTTTCTGCTCTCTCGATAGCCTCCACTCTGCTCTCGTGGTCTGGCCTGAGTGCCGCCACTTGATTTAATACAGCATCCTTCAAATTATGCAAACTTTCTCCTGGTTCGGGAATATATAAATTGGCAATGAATTTACTTCTTTTGCTGCCCGCGTTCTTGATTTGCTCCGAGGAACATTGTTCAATTAAATTGAACGTTTCTTCTATTTTCTTGATATCCTCATCCAAGTCTTGAGTCAAATCATCCTGCAAATTAAAGAATTGTTGTTCCTCGCACACTTTGTCTAACTCAGCTTCCCAAATCTTTTTCCAAACTGTCTTTTCCTTGGAAATATAACTGGACATATTCTCTAGAGATAATCTGGCACCTTTAATTTCATTCAGCGTAAGTTTTAATTGTTTGTCTCCCACTCTAACACCACGCTGAGCGACATCTTTTCTCAATTCTTCCATGATATCTTGCAAATCATCAACTTTTGTAAGTAAAAGATCTGATTCCTCGGACAACTTAGAATGGCAAGATTCCATGTATGATCTGTTTGAATCTTTAGAGATATCGAGTCCACGTTCTTGAAAGTCCTGTATTTCACTTCCAAGCTCTCGTATTACTTCCCTCAAGTTATCAGCAAAACAAGAGTGCGATTGACGAATTGCTTTCAATTCTTGGTCAATCTTCTGTAGATCCCTGTTTTCAGTTGAAGATTTAGGCTTGCGATTCGATGGTTCCACAACCAGAGACGATGATACCGGACTGGCAGTTTTAAATGCCGAAATAGACTCTCTCACCTCGGAAACCACGTCAGAATTCATCATTTCAATTTTTTTGGTCAATTGTGCTATTTTTGAATCCAAGTCTATCAACATTTTTGTTTGTGCATTCGTTTCGTTCAAACTCAATAGAACCCCCGATTTCAAATCATCCAACAGGTTCTCCTCAAGTTCATACGCGACTCCACTTTGTGGATCCTGAATATAAACATCGGGAAAGGAGGTGCTTCCAGGAGAGTATGCAAACTTCTCCACAAATAGGAGCCTAATTGCTGCAAGTGAAATTGGAAGCTTGATATTCGCCTTTCTAGTCTTATTGTTTAACTTTAGAAACACATAAGTTTCTTCGGTTGTTTTCACATCTTTACCTAGTAGTTTTTTTGTTGTCGTCATCATCATCATCATCGACATCCGCCTGTGTAGCAGAGTGTCTTTTATTGGCAACAGATTGCGAATCTATACGGGGTAAGCTATTCAATGCTGCCGAATTGGTAAGTTTTGCATATTGATAAGCACTGTATCTTTTGGAGGCACGGCGCTGGAGTGCATCCCCTTTCTGGAGTTGTGATAATGCATCATTTCGGGCACTTTTGACCCCCGGTGATTCGTTTGTTTCCAAAGTGCTTGTCACTCTATTAGACTTGGGTGACTCTTTCATCCTGCTTAACGTAGGTTCTGGGTTATCCATATCTTGTGATAATGCTTTTGCTTTCGCTTGTTTGGCCTTCAAATTCTGTAATAATGTCACTATAATGTTTCTTATGTTTGGTAAGAACCGATCCAAGTTCTCTTGTGAAGGAGCCTCACTTAATGCCGCTTCCAAAATAATTCTCAATGCTTGGGGTACATTTCCAATGTCAGAGATGTCAATTCCACTGTTGCTAAAAGCTCTAGTTGCAGCTCTGAAATCGTTACCCAATTTCACATATGCATCAGAAACATACTTATCATCAGCCTCCTGTCGGGCCCATTGTGTCAAACTTTCAAGTAAATGCTTAGTGGACACTAGCAACCTGGTGACACTTGATTCTATAGTATTCAATGAATTTCGTCTTACACCAACTTCCGATGCCCTTGAAGGATTATTTGATGCCATTCGACGTTGTTGTTGGTACAAATTGTTTCGGAATGTTGCTTGATTGGTTTTATATAGATTTGTATAGATTTGTTTTTTTTTTTTGTTTTTTTTTTTTACCAATCTTTGCTTACTTTCACAGGAGGCAACGGAAAAAAAAAATATCTGCATTTTGAAACACTATACAAAAATAAATTAATATGAAGGGTCTTCATTACACAAAAATACTTAAAAATGTTTTAATACTCTAACTGAAATACTTTTGTACCACATCAAGATCTGACTGGTTCTTCTGTAAAAGTGAAATAGCTTCGCTGTGGGGAATAGAACCTAATAACTGTCTTGTTGAACCTACAATTCTCTCAACTGTTTCGCCTGTTATTGAAGCATGTGCCAATGCTTGAATCACCGCATCAACAACCTTTGGAATTTGGTTGCTGATGGAAGGATGCTGGCTATCAATTAATTCAGCTAAAAAGATATAAACAAATGGAGCTGCTGATTCATCTTGCACGACAGGAAGTAACGTAATCCATTGATCGATAATTGCATTCAAGTTAGGTATTGATGAGGAAAATGAGTGACAAACTTTGGCAATAGAAGCGACCGAATTCTCAGTGGCATGAAGGTTTTCTTCAGCTCTTGCGTCAGGAACCGAGGCCATCTTGAACATTGGTTCTAAACACCCCAAACAAAAATCCCTGTAACTTTCCCCTCCGTATTGAGCAGCGGTACCGACAGCGAATGAAGCGGTTTGACGGATACCGGCATGTGGAGAGGTGATAGATTCAGCAATGACATTTACAAACGCCTCCTTGTATGCCACAGAATTATTCCCACAGTGTTCTAAAACGTCACAAATAATACATAAACCACAAAGCTTGATACTTGTGTTTTCATCGTTAATAAAGGTGACAATTGTGGGAGCCAAAAGTTGAAAGGCTGGAAGAAAGTTGGATTTGGTATTTTTGAAAATTGAAGACACCGCTTTGTTGATTTCGTCTAGTAATTCTTCATCGGTATATTCCTCTTCGTCTTCTTCCACGTCTTCGGTGAATTCGTCGTCTTCAATGTCACGAGCTTTGATTCTATCGTAAATTTCAACAAGGTTGGCATTTATAGACTTGGCTAATGAGCCCAACTGAAGAGCAGAAAGTGAGTTAGGACCTAATACACTGATGCATTCAACTAAGGATGTATAATACGCCACAAGCAACTCAGGAACTGGCTCACTGGTTAAAACTTCAATTAATTTTTCAGAACTTTTGGCCCAGAACGTTAAAGTCTCTGCGGAATTATTACCTGTTGCGGCAACCGAACATTTGAGCAACGAGGCAAGAGTCAATGCTGCTGATCCACGAACACCGTCGTGCAAATAGAAATCCAAGCCAGGAATGGCAATTTCTTCGATAATTTCCTTAACCCAAGGATAGAAATCTTCCTTTAATTGAATTGCATAAGTTCTAAGCAAATCAATAGCAGTAACCTTATCGTCTAGAGCAGCAGTATGTACTGCGATTAACTTTCCTGACAAGTTGATAACATCCCATTCTTCATTGGCATTGTATTCTTCAGCTTGTTCTTCTTCTAATAAGGAGATATCCTGGGTGGCCTTTGCCGCTAATAATAAAGGTGGTAATATTGATGGAAGATAAGGCAAGAAATCCTTACCGATGATTCTACAAATTCTTCCCCATGCTTGTTCCAAGTATTGTTTAACTGGATCGTCATCTTGAATGGCAGTTTCTTGAATGTGTCCAAACAAATTAATCAAATCTTGACAATGGGGTGCAAACTTTTCTTTGCCGACTGCCAAGGCTATCAAAGTTGAACACTCGATACACTTGGCCTTTAACAATCTATTTTCGTCACCCATATCTGTCTTCAAAACATCGGTAAGTAATGGCATTAAAGTGTCATAATATTTAATAAATAACTTTTCTGCCGCATCTGCAATAATAGCAATTGTGGTCAATACTTGTTCTTGAACATATCTCTTTGGGGATTGTAATAAGCCCAACAAGTTGCTCAATAATTCATCCAAGTATGGTTCAAGCACTTCCTTGGATGCAGCCTCTGAAAAGTTAACCAATGCAGCTGCTGCATGAGCTTGAACACGTGGAACAGATTTGTTGGTTAACTTGGAAATCAAAGCGGGCAAAATTCTATTTCCTGAAGTTCTTTGAATAAGGTCGGCAAAATCTGTCGACATTTGACCCAATGCGTTACAACAGGCATATTGAACTCTTGGATGTTCGTCTTCCAAGGCTGGCAATATCATATCCAAAATTTTAGGAATCTCATTCATCAACACGTCCGCACATCCTTCAGCCGCGGAAGAAAGGGCCATAAGAGCCGCTTGACGTTCTCTCCAGTTGGTTGACAGCATCATGGCAGGAAGATATTGGAATAATGGGCCAGCCAATGCTTGGCCATTCAATCTTAAGGCAACACGATCCAAAGCTTGTCTTGCTGCATCGTGTTCTGGTTCCTCGTCGTCATCTTCGGTGTTATCACTATTATTCCATTCAGCACCATCGTCATCGTCAATACAAACTTCTGTCATCATGGATAAAGTTATAAGAACCATCTCTTCGGTGTATGAAGGAGTACGTTTGCACATGGCTGGAGATACTTCGGCAAAAGTGGTGAGTAATTCTAAAGATGCCATTCTCGTGCTTGAATCTAAATTATTATTTTTAGACACTGCTGAACAAAAGTTGATGATAGTTGGGAACATATCTTTGAACATCTTGGGGGCTAATTCAACCAAGTCAATCAATGCTTCCAATACCAAAGCCAATGCCTGATCTTGCTCATTTTGTAAAAATCTAGGCAATGAGTTCATCAAATTTGGTAACAATGGGGATAAACGTTGCCAGTTTTTCTTGGGGAGTTCCCTAAAAAAGGCAACAAATGCAGTACAAGCAGCAATACGTACATCATCATTTGCATCTTCGAATCCACTATTGAAAACAGGTAATATATCGTCTATAAGTGTCTTGTCGATTAATTCTGGAGAAGAAGAAAAAACTCTAAATGCTGATTCGCGGAAACTAGGATCTGGATTGCTAGATGCGGCAAACAATGCTGGAAGAAGTTCACTCCAAGAACCAGGTGGTGATGCATCCTCTTTTGCGACTTCCGAGATTGCATCAGAAAGTTTGTGTCTGACTTGGTTTGATTGTTGAGAAGCAAATCCCTTTAATAATATTGAGCGAATTTGACTTCTAATAGGTTCGCCAATCACGCCAATGGTTCTATCTGTAACACTGGATATTTCTTTTGGAGATTTTATAGCGAGTCTTCTAAATAAAACAGCCGCAAAGGATCTGGTGGTATCATTGATACCAGCAGAAGCTTGTTCTGCTAAGAAAACCAAAAGCATCTCAACATTGGCCCTTAATGTCCACTCGTCTTCAAGAGACTTCTCAGCAACAGTTCTGATGGCATTATCTGATGATGATAAATTTTCCAATAGGTTTGTTAAAACACCTTGTACCTCGTCTGGTAATATTGACATTGTTGTAAATAGGAGGATGTTCAGTACGAGTAGAATCGCTAGAAGGTCAAAAAATAACTATCCAAATAATACACCAATACAATCAATAATTGGTTAACTGCCAAATTTTAATTGCAGGATTATTAGGAGATGACTCTCTTTATAGTATAAGTTACCCTTCGAGTTATCCCTTGTTCTGGAAAAATTTACGTCTTTTTCTCTCTTCTTAAAGAATTGTAAAAAAAAAAAAAAAAAAAAAAAAAAAAAAAATTTTCAAAAGTTCAAGTCACGTGCTAATATCCAAAGTGACGATCAATAATTGGGTAAGTCATGTACCGAGATACTTGCCTGCCTACCTACCTACCTACAAACAACGCATAATTTCTACAATACTGTTACAGAAATGTCGCTTCAACACACCCAGAGTTGACCCAGAGGTATGAATTACAAAAAAAAAAAAAAAAAAATTTTGTATTCTATCTATTAACAATCTCTCTCATTAACGTTTTAAAATCGTGATAACATCTTCATCTTCTAACGTGTGCCCTAGACCGACAATTTGGGGCTGATGTTTCACGGAGGTACCATACACCAAAGCGTTTCTGAAATCTTCCACCAAAGATTTATGGATTGAATTACAGAAATCTTCAACAGTACATCTTTCAGTTCTCAATACAACCGGTTCACTAAAATCAGGCAACTTTCCTTTTGGTTTCGTATACACTCTGACCAAATTAAGTTTTGCCCACATCATTTCCAATAAAGAATCCAAATTCCAACCATTACCTGAAGAGATTGGAATAGCGTCTGGAATCTTACTTAAAAGATTTAATTCTTCGATAGAAAAGGAATCAATCTTGTTCAACACGTAGACGGCAGGAATATATCTTCTGGCATTAGCTTCTATAGCATCAATTAAGTCATCGACAGTGGCATCACATCTGATGGCGATGTTCGCAGAATTAATTCTATATTCTGACATCACTGCTCTTATTTCGTCACTATCCAAGTGTGTTAACGGCATCGTGTTGGTGATATTGATCCCTCCTCTTTCCTTCTTTGTAATAACTATATTAGGAGGCTGTTTATTGATCCTTATTCCCATTCCTTCTAATTCATTCTCAATAATTCTCTTATGCTGTAATGGTTTATTCACATCTAAAACCAAAAATAACAAGTTTACCGATCTTGCCACGGCAATAACTTGCTTACCTCTACCCTTACCATCTTTTGCCCCTTCAATAATACCAGGTAAATCCAACATTTGAATCTTGGCACCTTTATACTTAATAGTACCTGGAACAGTGGTCAAAGTTGTGAATTCATATGCAGCAGCTTCTGAATGAGTACCAGTTAATTTGTTTAATAAGGTAGATTTACCCACCGAAGGAAATCCAACGAAACCTACCGTAGCCACCCCCGTTCTTGCTACATCGAAACCAATACCTGCACCTCCTCCTCCTGAGGAACCATCTGTCAATAATTCTCTTCTTAACTTGGCTAATTTGGCTTTAAGTTGACCCAAATGAAAGGACGTAGCCTTATTCTTTTGGGTCTTGGCCATCTCATCCTCGATGGCCTTGATCTTCTCCACGGTAGTCATTTCTTGCTCAGTAGTTGTAGTGGTTCTATTCTAGCCTAGCCTAGGTTGACCTTGGATGGCTTGTGTTGTTAAAACAAAAAATTTTCTTTTTCAGAATTGATGAGATCAAGGAGTCGTGCGAGAGTGTGAATTTCGATCTTGGTTAGTAAAAAAAAAAAAGGAAGGAAGGAAGGAAGAAAGAAAGAAAGAAAAAAAAAATTTCATCCCATTGAAAAAAAATCCACTTTATGCTGGATAATTAAACCACTACAGATACAGCACAAATGGCAAAAGGAAAAAAGGGTGGTAAATCAGGTGGTGACTTTTGGGATGATGAAGAATATTCCCAAGATCAACCACAAGCCGAAGAATTCGGCAACAATGGTACTGAGTCAGTAGAACCAGTACAAGGGGAAGAAGAAGAAAAAAAAGAAGAATCAGGTGCAGTTGAAGCCTCTGCTGATGATATTGCAGGTGACTTTTTGAGTTCAATTCGTAAGAACAAACAGAAAAAGGATCAAAAGGATGAAGATGAAAAGAATAAGCCAAAGGATGCCCCTAAGATTTTATCCAAAAAGGAAAAGGAAAAATTGAAGAAGGAAGCCGAAAAGCAATTGAAGAAAGAGCAAGCACAAAAGAAGAAGGCTCAACAGGCATCAAAGAAAGAGCAAATCAAAGAAGCTAACAGGCAGAATGCCGCTGCTGCTGCTACTTCTTCCGCCTCTGCTACTCCCGAACCTGAAGCGGAATCTGCTGGTATCAGTCCAAAGGCTACTGCCAAGAAGGGTAAGAAGGTTCCTGCTGGTATTGCTGCCTTGAAACGTCAATTGGAATTAAAGAAACAATTGGAGGATGAAGAACGTCGTTTGGAAGAAGAAGAAGAAAATCGTAGATTAGAGGAAGAAAGAGTTGCTGCCGAAGAAGAAGCCAACAAAGAGGCTGCAAGAGCTGCAAAGAAAGAAAAGGAAAGATTAAAGAAGGAACAGTTAAAGGCCGAAGGGAAACTCTTGACCAAGAAACAGAAGGAGGAAAAGAAGTTACAAGAACGTCGTCGTCAACAATTATTACAATCTGGAAACATTACTGTTGCTGGTTTGGAAAAGACAGGTGACGATGCTCCAAAGCATAAGAAGATTGTATATACCAAGAAAAAGTCTACTAAACCAAAACATTTCATCCAAAATGCTCCAGCTAAGGTTGTTGAGAAGAAAGAAGAAGACGAGGATGAAGCTCTTGTGGACGATTGGGAAAAGATGGCTTTGGATGATGATGATGAACCAGTTGCCGAAGATTGGGAAGCAGGTTTAGATGAAGATGAAGAACAAGAAGAAGATAAAGTGCCAGTGGAAGATACTGAACAAGATAGAGCCCAAGAAGAAGCTGAACGTAAAGCCAAAGAACAAGCTGAACGTAAAGCTAAAGAACAAGCTGAACGTGAAGCTAAAGAAAAGGCTGAACGCGAAGCTAAAGCAGCTGCTGAACATAAAGCCAAGGAAGAAGCCAAGAAGAAGGCATTGTCCACCCAAAAGACTGGTGATATTCCTTCTGATAAGGACTTACGTTCTCCAATTTGTTGTATCTTGGGTCATGTTGATACTGGTAAGACCAAGTTATTAGATAAAATCCGTCAAACCAATGTTCAAGGTGGTGAAGCTGGTGGTATTACCCAACAAATCGGTGCTACTTACTTCCCAGTTGAAGCTATCAAACAAAAGACCGCCGTCATGGAACAATACGAAAAGCGAACATTTGAAGTACCAGGTTTATTGATTATTGATACTCCAGGGCACGAGTCTTTCACCAACTTGAGATCTCGTGGTTCTTCCTTATGTAATATTGCTATCTTGGTTATTGATATTATGCATGGATTAGAACAACAAACTCTTGAATCTATCAGATTATTAAGAGATAGAAAGGCCCCCTTTATTGTTGCATTAAACAAGATTGATAGATTATATGATTGGAAGGAAATTCCAAACAACTCATTCAGAGACTCTTTTGCTAAGCAAGCCAAATCCGTTCAAGCCGAATTCGAAAACAGATACGAACAAATTAGGGTGGCATTAGCTGAACAAGGTTTGAATTCTGAATTGTACTTCCAAAACAAGAACATGGCCAAGTATGTTTCTATCGTTCCCACATCTGCTGTCACCGGTGAAGGTGTTCCAGATTTGTTATGGTTGTTACTTGAATTAACTCAAAAGAGAATGTCCAAGCAATTGATGTACTTGTCTAAAGTCGAAGCAACTATCTTGGAAGTTAAAGTTGTGGAAGGTTTCGGTTACACCATCGATGTTGTCTTATCTAACGGTGTGTTAAGAGAGGGTGATCGTGTCGTTTTGTGTGGTTTGAATGGTCCCATTGCAACTAACATTAGGGCATTATTAACTCCTCCTCCATCTCGTGAATTACGTATCAAGTCTGAATATATCCATCATAAGGAAGTTAAAGCTGCATTGGGTGTTAAGATTGCTGCAAATGATTTGGAAAAGGCAGTTGCTGGTTCTCGTTTGATTGTGGTGGGAGAGGATGATGACGAAGAGGAAATTATGGAGGAAGTTATGGATGATTTGACCGGTTTATTGGATTCGGTTGATAGTTCTGGTAAGGGGGTTGTGGTCCAAGCCTCTACATTGGGTTCATTGGAAGCGTTATTGGATTTCTTGAAGGATATGAAAATTCCTGTTATGTCTATTGGTTTAGGACCTGTTTTCAAGAGAGATGTGATGAAAGCTTCAACTATGTTGGAAAGAGCCCCAGAATTGGCTGTGATGTTGTGTTTTGATGTTAAGGTGGATAAGGAAGCGGAACAATACGCTGAAGATCAAAACATTAAGATCTTTAATGCTGATATTATTTATCACTTGTTTGATTCTTTCACTGCTTACCAAGAAAAGTTACTTGAATCTCGTCGTAAAGAATTTATTGACTATGCCGTCTTACCATGTGTATTAAAGACTATTCAAATCATTAACAAGAGAAACCCAATGATTATCGGTGTTGATGTGACTGAAGGTTGTGTTCGTGTTGGCACCCCAATTTGTGCAGTCCGTACCGATCCTATTACCAAGCAACCAAATATCATGGTTTTGGGTAAGGTTACCTCCTTGGAAGTCAATCACAAGTCACTTGATGCTGTTAAGAAGGGTCAAACCGCTGCTGGGGTTGCCATGAGATTGGATAACCCATCTTCGGCTCAACCAACTTGGGGTCGTCATGTTGATGAAAGTGATAACTTATACTCTTTGATTTCACGTAGGTCTATTGATACCTTGAAAGACCCTGCATTCCGTGACACTGTATCTAGAGATGATTGGTTATTAATTAGGAAATTGAAGCCTGTGTTTGATATCAAGTAATTTAGGTGGGGGGGAATACTTTTTTATCTGTTTTTGTTTTTTCATGGTTTTTTTTATATATTATCATGTATTCATTTGTATAGTTTTCTTTATTATGGTCGAGTACTAAAAAAAAAAAGAATAGTTGCATCAAGGTTAAGTCAATTAGGTTGCAACAACCTTATATTGGAATGATTTGCCGTTAAATATATCTATAGGGGTCGTGTATATGCTCAAAATGCTTAAATTTGTTGTTTTTTTTTTTTACACCAATTAGGATAGTTTGAAAAATAAGATGGAAAAAAAAAATGTCTACTAGAAAAATGCATACAGGTTTTAAGAGTGAACCCCATTCTAGTTATACACACACACCCATATATTAGTTTATTAAGATGCAAGATTTACCACCTATTGGAGGATACGAGCCTATCCAATGGAAGAGAAATCTTCCTTCTAGAGGGTTCAGAGGATCAATCTATTTTTGGGGTATAGTTGGAGTAATGTCATTTGGATTCTATAGATATTACAAAGGGGTTGATGAACAACGTGAATTGACAAGAGAAAGGAGATGGGCTCGTTTCAATTTGGAACCATTGTTATTGGCTGAAGAAGATAGAAATATTGCCAGAAGATACTACGCCGAAATGGCTAGACAAGAATTGATTAGAGAATCAATGAGTGCAGAAAACAAGGCTAAGTTTGATGAGGAAGTCTACCACGATAAATCCAAGTTCCGTTTCCCAAGATATACTCCTGGTGTTGCCGCAAAGGATTTCTAAGTGTGTTTTAACGATGGTTAATGGTGATTGCATAAAATTGTTTAACTTTTGTTGATTTCAGTGGCAGAATTATTATTGTAAAAAAGGATTGATCAGCCATGGTGTATGACTACATGGTGAAGCAATAATTACTGAATTCAGAAATACCCAGTAGTCACTGAGACTTGATTTTTTCATTTTGACATTGAATCTGTTTATGTACTTTTTGTTTCTTTCTTTCTTCCTTTCTTTTATTTTTTTGTCTTTCGGTCTCGGTTTTTGGACTGTTTACATTTGTAGCATATAATAAATATTATTTATTCATTTTGACCATGTTTTGAAGTTGTTATGGGGTTTGAACTTGTAGATGCCCCCCCCTCCAAAAATGAATAATTTCTTCCTTTATTAAACCAACAAACTTCCAATGGAAAAAAAAAAAATGTGTCCAGAATTTTTCAAATACTGATAACAACTCTTATCTTGGGCTTACAAACACACACACTCACACATAGAATGGCAGAGAAGGTAGAGACAAAAGAACAAGTCTCAAAAATACTTGACCAATACGATTACTTTATTTTTGATTGTGATGGTGTATTATGGTTAGGGGATCATTTACTTCCACATGTCCCAGAAACTTTGCAATTATTAAAGAAAGCCGGTAAAACAGTGATATTCGTTACTAATAACTCTACTAAATCTCGTGATGATTATTTACACAAATTTGAAAAGTTGGGTATCCATGGAATCACTAAAGATGAAGTGTTTGGTTCATCGTATGCTTCAGCGGTATATATCGATAAGATCTTAAAGTTGCCTAAACACAAAAAGGTTTGGGTTTTGGGTGAAGAAGGCATTGAAAAGGAATTAAATGAATTAGGATATACTACTGTGGGTGCCAACGATCCTTCATTAATTGAAGATGGTGTTAAATTTAACCCCGATCATCCGTTTCTTACTAACTTAGATGAAGATGTTGGTGCAGTCTTATGTGGATTAACTTTCAACTTGAATTATTTGAAATTATCAATTACTATGCAATATTTGTTAAAGGATAATAAATCACTCCCATTCATTGCAACAAACATTGATTCTACTTTCCCATCGCATGGTAAATTACTTATTGGAGCAGGATCAATCATTGATACTGTTTCCGTTGCTAGTGGCCGTCAACCTGACGCTATCTGCGGTAAACCAAACCAATCAATGATGAATTCAATCAAGGTTGATAATCCTGGCTTGCAAGCAAACCCAAAGAGAGGTCTTATGATTGGAGATCGTTTGAACACCGATATGAAGTTTGGTAGAGATGGTGGGTTAGATACATTATTGGTGTTGACTGGAATTGAAACCGAGGGAGGTGTGTTGGCTTTAGCACAGGATGTTTCTCCTACTTATTATATTAATAAGTTGGGTGATTTATACGAATTCAATTTATAGAGAGAGATAGGGAGAGATGAAAAAAAAAAATATTTCAGACCCATTTCTAAATTTAGATACAGTATACTGATAGATTAGTTTGCGAATAGACAAATTATTCCCATTATGAAAGGCGGCAGTGTAATTGGCTCTGGAGAAACTTATAACTTCTCTCTCCCTCTCTCTCTCCCCCCCCCCTACACACCCACGCAGAGAGATTTTTTTTTGATAGAAGGGTAAATTTACCATCCAATGTGTTGAGGATATGTCTGATGACATCATAGGCTTAAATGTTCTGTCATTTTCTTTTTTGGTAGTTTTGTCCACAAGGAAGAGAAAAAAAAAACGACATCCAAACTCAACAACTGTTCCCATTATCAACATTTATACGATTATATAACCAGCCCCATTCACAGATAGTGAGAGAACTTGTTGATCTAGCAAAAAAAAATCGAATACATTCCCATCAATTATCAATATATTTGCCTCCATTGATAATTATATCACTATTCATTAAGCTTTAAGGAGTTATCGATTATTTTCGAAAGTCATCAACTATTCAGAAAAAGCTTCATTTCACTTCGCTAACATAAACTGTTACAATTAGTTTCCAGTTTTATTTGATTAATTGATTGGTTTTTTTTTATTTTAAAGCTCATAATTGGAGATTTTTCTAGACTTATTGCTTACTGGTAAAGCAATTGTTAATCGACTATTTCAAGTTTCGGTCATATTTTCATTACCCCGTCTGACTTTGCCTTTTTTTTTTTTTTTAGTCTAATTTAAACGGGACATATCAGAGTACACTTCATCACCACTGCCAACAAAAAAACAGTCCAGATAATATATTTACAATGACAGAAGATAAGAGACAGAAGTTACAAGAAACGGGTCTTGTGGAATGGTCAGTATTCAGTGAAATAGTGGCCATGGATGAAGATGAGGAAGGCTTTTCTCAATCATTATTTCAAACATTTGTTGATCAAGTTGAAGACACATTCCAACAGATTAATTCATTTATATCCGAGAAGGATCTCGAAAAGTTATCGTCTTCGGGTCATTTCTTAAAGGGTTCTGCTGCCGCGTTAGGGTTGACTGAGATTTCTAATCAATGTGAAAGAATTCAGAATTATGGTAAGAAGGTTAACTTTGACAATTTTGTATTAACAAAACCTTTAAAACACGATTCACTCAATAACAATATTAATAATAATTCTCAGACTAGTCTGATAGAAAATAATATAATTAAAGAACAAGGAGCATCACATAATAACACCCTGCAAAATATACCCGAAGAATCCAGCGACGATTTTTGGATTGCGTTAATCGAAGATGCTTTGGATAAAGCAAGAGATGGATTTGAAAAATCAAGGGCAGCATTGAATGAATATTATGCGTAGTATCCTTATTCGTCTTTTATATATATACATATATATCTAATACACATGAATTTGTTTTTTTTTTTTTAACTGTATACTAAACAGTTTCCGATTTTCTCTTCAATACACAAAAGTCCATATATTCAACATGGTAAGGAATCAATTTGCGTAAGAATTTTGGAATATAGATTAATTTACCAATTACAGTGTGTTGTCCATCTGGGTTTAGCATCTTACTGCATGTCATGATTTCCCATTCATCGTCATTAACTAATGATAAATCGGGATTTATCAATTTTGGCTCACTATTGGCTTGTGTATTATCAACAAAATAATCACATTGTTCTAATGCAATGATTTTATCTTGTTCAAATTGATTCTTATTATTCATATGAGCGGGTGTAAATGTAGTTGAATCAATTATAGAACCAGATTCATAGAAATCTCCAGGTAAAAGTCCATCGAATCCACAGGATACATATCGGAGTCTATGATTATCAGAAAGAAATAATGAGGTTGGGAAATGATACCATTCTTTTCCCATACAAACATTTTTATCATCAAAACTGTGCTCAAGGGAGATTGTTTGAAATGTAGTTAATGGAGCACTATAATTCTCCACCAAATTGACAATTCTTAAAGTTGAAATAATTATAATTGAGATAATAAATCCAATTTGAATAGGTTTTATGTTAATTCTCTTTTTAATGAAATTGTTAATCTTTGATAAGAATATTGCTGCCAGTAAGGAAATTAATGGATATATAGGGTAAAGGAATCTTTCTTCTTTGTGGGGTTGCAGAAAGAATATCAATCCCCAAATTATTAACTGCAGGGATATGAATAATGATAATGATTTCGAATGAGTGATCAATGGATTGAATACAACCCCCAACAACGATAAGGGGAAAATAAGGTGGAAATTGAGAATCAAATTAAAAATGTAGTAACTGATTGGTTCAATACCGAATATTTCAGGACCTTCTCCTTCTCCACCAAATACATTATACAATACAATGTTGATGGGGATAAATATGGGCAATTTTTGGTAGAATATTGAATCAATAATAACAATTGGAATAGTAACCACTAACAATACTATAATACACTTGATTAATGTTGACAATGGGAACCTTCTAGTCAACACATTGAATAATGTGTAAATTCCAATTGGTAACCCTAAAGCAAGCGAGAATGGCCACCCCAATAACCCACCTATCAAATAGAAGAAAATTGATAATAAAAGATTGTTGGAAGCGCCTGTGGTTAACACTTCGACTAGGTTGACGGTTGCTAAGATAGTAGTTTGCATAGCTAAAGATGATGGCAATAGTGCCACACCAGCGTGACTCATTCCGGGAGCAATTGAAGTCAATAACAACCACCAATTAGCAATACTAATAGAATGATTTAATAATTTCTTGAATAACATTAATTCACACACACTTGTAAACCCTGACAATGCAGTTATACGAATGATATAGAATATTGACATAGGTTCGACATTGAAGTATTGACATATCTTCCCTATTATATAATAAGGGATGAGATAACTGTATGATCTTATCTTGAATTCTGGCGAGTATTCCCAGGTTTGTTTACCAAAGTTTCTTAATAATAGATTTAATGGTTCCCAATAATTATAAGTTTCATCACAATCGGCAATAATCATATATAATGCTGAGTATATACGATAGAATATATTGATACCAATCAATGCATACTGCAATGGTGATAGTTTCATTTTGCCTTTGCTTTAATAATGGTGGTTGGTGGTTGGTGGTGGTTGGTGGTGTTGAACATCGTGGTTAAACTACACTGAGACAAACTGTGAACCTAACCATTTCCATATATGCAGGTATTAAAAATTACAACCATCAAATAAAATTTTTTTTTTATATATATATAAAATTTTGTCAATTGGTTTTGTTAAATCGGCGTTTCTGATTGGGAGGTCTCGGGGTTGTTCTTGGTCTCGAAGTATCCCTATATCTATGTTTGACAAGATTTAGCCGAATCTTTTGAAATGGGTTCATAAAACTGTTATTTCACTGGATCAATTTAATCACAGAGAATATTTTAGTAAGAATTTTAGTAAAAAAAAATTGATTACAATTATCTAAATTGAATGAGTTTGAAAAACTTGTCTCTGTTGGTAAACTGTGATGAACTCAAGAAACAAAATTCCAGGAGTTTATTATAATTGTCACTGCTCCTAGGAAGAAACCATAGTTTTCAGCTTTATTTCTGTACCTATGTTAAATAGTATAAGTTGTAGTCCAAAGACAAAGCAACTAATGTATGATCTACTATTGATTGCTTCGTCGATGAAGTTCGTAGACGTCTTTGAACATCAAGGGTGATGAATAGCACTAGGATTAGTTCTAGGAACAGGATAAAGATACTAAAGAACAAAAAGACGAACAGGAGGAATCAGTGAATGAACCCCAAGACGATGGGGGAATCCCGTATTACAGCTTTTTTTGAACATAAATTTTTCAAAAAACCAAGAGATACACATTTGTCGAGAGTTCTATTTTAGACAAAGAACAACACGGTATGGAGCTGTACATTCTATCTTGTAGTAAGACACGGATCAGGGGATGTCAGCAAGGCCAAGACGATGGGGTATGACACATCGTGTAAAAATTAGCGGGTATTGACTTTTTTTTTTTCACTCGAGAACTCCACATATATTTCCTAATTAAGAATTATGCAAATGCGTCTGACCAGTTGTAACCCGCGCACAATTAAATGGCTATAGCCACTTCCCAAGAGAGACACCCGCCCAAAGGCATGTGTCTCCATGTGGTATTCAAAATCATCCAGTCTTTCCAATAGGAGCATAAATGTAAACAATACCAATGTTGTTGTAAGTTGGGAGATGGTGGTAGGGTGGGAGGGGGGGTGTAATAGCGGTATTTTGACAGAAGAGCAAACGAAGAATTAGTTTTGCCTTAAAGTTCAAAGTCTTGGCAAATAGATCCATTTACCCATTACTGTTCAAAGGCGGGCCCAAATAAACTATGCTTCTATTAATAGTTCATACTCCTATTTGAACACCTCCCTCCCCCCATTTCTGTGTAGTAGTTGATGGGTAGGGATGGGAAGTTATTCTCCTCAACCGTTCTCCCTCTACCCATTCCTCTCCTTCCCTTTCTCGCTTAGAAAATTTATAAACAGAGTAAAGTTTGATTCTTCTCATAATTAGTAAACAAACATTTGAGAGGTGCGTGTTGTGTGTGTGTTGTGTGTGGGGGGGGGGGCGTGACCAAAAGACACGGTCGTTGCGGAGCATCGGATGGATGGGGTTGAACATATAGTTATTCTAGAACAACCTTTTGATACATCAGGGGAAAAAGAAATTAATCTATTCGTTTGAAAAATTTAGTATGGTTTTAAACGGGGAGCAGCAACAATTTGTAAGGCACCATACATATATTTTTTGCGGGTAACTAATTCACATTCTGTATAAAAATAAAATAAACTAAACAGGATAAACTGTGGATGTCGATTACCGTTAGAAGGTGTGTAGTATATGGTGGAATGTAGTGCATGGTGGAATGTGGAATGTGGTGGTGGCGATGGTGGTGGTAGTGGTGGTGGTATACGGGTACATGCAGATGGAACTGTGGCTATGGGTAATTCTGGCGGCTGGCCGGGCAAATGTGGGATTAGGCGGGACTGAAAAAAAAAGGGTGAAGAGAATTCGATGGGGGGGTTAGATCGCCTTACGGTTGTTTATTATGCTTTTGGTTTAGAAAGCAAAAAAAAATTCTTGGTGCCATACATGTAGTTACAGCGCCTTAATGTATTGATGTGTGGATGTGGAAGTTATGGACCAACGGGTCATTTGTTTTTTTGGCATTTATACTTCCTAAACAAGCTTTAGGAACTGCATATAACTAGGCATCCACTCACATAGTAAATAAAAAAAAAACACACCCTTTACCGTCTGAGTATAAGTGCAGTTAGTGAGTGACTAAATGAGCAAACAAGAGAATGAGTGACCATTAGCGGGTGTGTGCGAGAGAGAGAACTCGGGTGTGCACTTTGTAACAGCACTAAAAAATAAAAAGTAAAAAATAGAAAATAGAAAATAAACAATAGAAAATGCCACTCAAGACGAATTCTTCGTTGCGCTTAATACTTTTGCTTTTATTTTACTCCACACAAATCTTAAATTTAGATGATCTTCTTCCCCTGTTCCTTCTTCTTATAAAAGGGTTATTCGCTGTTATTTAAAAACTTTTTCTGATTTAATAACTTTTCACCTTTTTCTTGTCATTAACATTTGTTAGCACTTCCTTCAAGACTACGTCTACTACCACTACTGCTACTGCTACTGCTACAACACACAAAACTATTGTCAACTCTTGCAACAATTACTACAATAGAATTTTCACTAGTGCCTGCTGCAAAAATAAAATCATTATAAACACTCACACAATGTTACAACCACAATCATTAACAGATATACCTCGGGATATACTAGAGATCATAATATCACATTCATCATCTCAATTATCTCCATTATCATCTTCATGCAAATTATTCAATCATTTGATCAATTCCATATTATACAAGCATATTGTCATTTATGACGACGATAATTCGTCTATTGTAAATACCAATAGCAACCAAACGTTTATCCACATTAGTAGATTATCCCAGTTCATCTCGGCATTAACTACCCAAAATTTCATATTAATACAATCCATTCATATTCATTGCCACTCCAATTTTGCAACATTTGACTATTTCCAATTGTACCACGCCTTGAATTCATTCTGGAATTTGACCAACCATTCAATTGAATTTATAAATTTTGATATTGATAACATCAGAAGGTTCCAATCTCTTAATCAATACCTCAACAATAAGAATTACACCAATATAATGGAAGAAAATGATGAATTGTCGTGTTATGAATCATCAACATCAAACAAGCTAATTAATCTCAAGAATTGGTCAATTTTGAATATCCAAGAATTGAATAATTTACCTTATAACCCTAATTTAAATAATTTGGATTTCTTTATTGAAAGAAATGCTTATGGTGGTGCTATCCCAGTCTCAGCAAACCTATCGGCAAACTTCCAATTAATTAAATCGTTGCATTTAAATACCACAATTTCAACCTCAATTTTCAGTCAATTATCAGTCACTTGCTCAAATTTAGAGAATTTGACAATATCCTATTCTCATTCATTCAACCAACCTCAATTAACGATTAAATCATTAGCCAACAAAATCAATTTTAATAATTTGAAACAATTAGAATTAAAGTTGAATTGTTTACATCATGATTGTAATTGTATAAATCAATTTTATCATGATTTGTCACAGGTTACAAACCCAAATGAATCTAAATTGTGTAAATTATCCATTATCAACTACAAATCAAAGAGTTCAGCCAATAATTTGCAGCAATATAACTATTTGATCTCAAACCAATTATATCAATTATTCAACAACTTTACTAAACTTGAATATTTATATTTCAACATTAATGAATTTTTAAAGATTGATCAATTGAAGATTAATTGGCAGAAATTCTTATTAGCAATTCAAAATTTGAAGTATTTGAATAATTTAACTATGGTGGATTTTTTCAATTGGTGGTTACCTTCAATTTCACAATATTTATCAACTGATAATCAATCGAGCTTGCAGATATTATTAAATTCGTGTCATTGTTCTACTTGTGATAGAACTAGATTTAAATTTACTTCAATGAGCGAATTTGATGCTGAGAATAACTACACTCATAACTTTAGCAAGTTTGAGTGTCCTGATTCGGATGAATCAATTAATAAAATCATTATGAATAAATCAAATTCAAAATTCTTGACTTTTATCTATAATCAATTCAAATCACAGTTTAGTCAGCCTTTGATATATGGATTGATGGTTGATTATTACAAAGAAAAGAAGGATCTATTCGATGAATTTCAACAATTGTTCAAACATAATTGTTTAAATAATTTAACTGATCAAATTAAAACTAATGATCAATTAAATATTAATTTTGGTGGGATAAAAGTTTAGATTGGTTTTCAGTTTTTCAGTTTTTCAGTTTTTTTTTCTTTGGGAGCTTAATTTATTTATAGAATACTTAATACTTAATTTAATTACACCTTATAATCTGTAGTATCTTGTCTTATTCTGCCATATTTGAAATAGTTGCAACTGGGTTTTGTGTCAGTTTTAAATTCAGGGTGTATTTTTTTTTTTTTTAATTTTTTTTTTTATTTTTTTTCTTCTTCCAAAGGTAAATCCGACTTGATCTTCGTATTTTGCTTTGACAACGGAATTTGATCTTTCTCTTACCAGTTGGTGACACCCTCGAGAATATACCAACATGTTCAAGAGTAGTTTATCTAGAAGGTATATTCAACTATTTCAATCCAGTTCAAGGATACACCGATCCTTGTATCATAAATCAACTGTAACTCCTCCCAAGTCCAAGTTGTTAAGATTTGTGATTTATCCAACAAGTATAATTGTCACTGGTGCGACCACGATATATGTTCTCGACAACATCTACTATTCTTCACTTATAACTAGATCAACAAGAGCGTTATATGTGTTATTCTGGATAGCTTATCAATATGGTTATAACACAAAAAAATACCCCCATATTGAAGAATTACACGAAATTGCTTCGGAAAAATTGTTACAACTATTAATGACGAATAAAGGATTATATATCAAATTGGGCCAAGCGATCGCAAATCAAGGCTCATTATTCCCCAGGGCGTATCAGGAACGCTTTCCTAAACTATATGACTCGGCCCCATTTGATGACTGGGACAAGATTGATAAAATATTACGATTAAATCTTGGCGAAGACTACCAAGATGAGTACTTTGAGTTGATTGATAAGGAACCAGTCGCAAGTGCTTCCATTGCTCAAGTGCACAAGGGCCAATTGAAAACCGGACAGGAAGTTGCAATTAAGGTTCAGCATGATTATATAGAAAAACAAATCATTGTCGATTTATGGATTTATCGGTTCATGGCAAGGGTTTATGAGCATGTATTTGATATGCCCATGTCCATGTTTACTAAATATGTTTCCGAACAAATGATGACGGAGACTGATTTTGTTCATGAAATGGGCAACTCGCAAAAATTGGCCGAATTCATAAAGCAAGATTCAAGTTTAAGTTCAACAAATGTATATATACCTAAATGTTATCCTGAATTAACTACCAGGCAAGTGTTGGTTGCTGAATGGATCCAAGGCATTTCGTTGAATAATAAAGATGAATTATTAAATGAAAAGTTTGATTTAACCAAAATGATGGTTCAATATTTGAAATTATTTGGCAGACAAATTTTCGAATATGGTTTCATCCATTCTGATCCCCATCCTGGAAATTTAATTGCTAGGTTTGACGAGAATGGTAAACAACAATTGGTTCTAATTGATCATGGGTTATATATAACTCTTTCTGAAGATTTCAGAGTCCAATATTGCAATCTTTGGAGATATATATTCCTGTTGGATACTATTGGTATTCAAGATATTGGTAGAAGCTGGGGAATCAACTCAGTAGAGCTTTTCGCTACCATGGTTCAATTACGCCCAGTGTTAATCAACCCCGATAAGGACGTCAACAGCGATGATAGAAATGCTCATTCATTGTTAAGAGATTTCATAAGTGATGAAAAGATATTCCCAATGGAATTACCAATTTTATCAAGGACCATGAGAATGATTCAGAACTTGAATCAAAATTTTGGTTCTCCTGTTAATCGTATAAATCTATTAACGAAAGAATCTATAAATTCATTATTACACGAAAAACACCTCAAGTTTGCCGATTATTGGGATTTATTCAAGATTAAAGTATCATTATCATTTTCAGGGATAATTTTTTATTTGATTAGATTAAGACAGTTTTTGATTGGTGACAGTTATGGTGGAAAAGGTCGGGGACTTGAAGATTATATTGAAATGTACATGCAGAATACCGCCAAGTCTCTTGGAATGGATTGGATATAGAATCTTGTATATAATTATTTGTATATAGTTGTGATATTAGGAGGAGGAGGAGGAGGAGGAGGCAAAGCTTCTGTAAATTGCGCAATAAATTTTTTTTAAACTTACCACCATATAATCACCTTAGCCCGTGATATGTAACTGTGGCAATAACAGCTTCGTGTCTTTGGTTGTTTACCCAACTCGAAGGTACTACCACGTTTGGGTAAATTCGTTCCCAAGAAATATCTGGATTACTCAACAGGAAATATGAGCAAATGTAGTAGAACCAACGGCCGCCTTGAATCAAGAAATCTAAGATAGAGAAAGGGATATTCAATTATGAATAAAGGATAAAATTGTGCAAAAATAACGTCGGTTTATGTTAAGAAGTTTCATTGGCATTTTATAGATGGTAAGATAAATCAAGCCACAAGGGTACAATTCTGAAACCGAAATACTTTATTATAAACTCTCCTAGCTATAGTACCCGTGAAATGTAGTTTGTCTACAATCAAGGTTGGTGCCACCTCTTCAACCTCACTGTCTAATGATAAGTTGGCATTGCCTGGATTTAAATATTTAACCAATTTGATACAAACTCTAGCAAAGTATTGTGTTACTTGCACCAATTAGCTGTAATTGGTGGTGTTCGTGTAATAGAAAACCGGCATCATATTGTTGACGAAATTTCTTGAAGAACCTCAGGTCTTGGGTATTATGGTTTTTGTAAATTTTAATATTTGAATTTATCTTTCTTGAGGCACCTATTGTTGGAGACACTTTGTTGTTAGCTCTAAGGGTGGATTTCATCGTCGAGTCTTGAACTTTATCTATGCCTTCGCCTCTAAGTGCAAATTGCACAAAGTCTGACCACCCCACCCGCATCGAATTGAGTTGGATTCCAAGAAAACACTCATTACAGCATAATTTTTCTTGCATTAGAACTGGAATACTTATGGGCTGCAAGATTCATTTCCTAACATGAGAATTTGCTGCTGCAACTTCACATCAACAGTTTTTCCCCCATTACAAATGAGTTGCTATTGTCTCATGGCCACAGGCTTACTACTCTCCATTACTAATATTATACCGCTGATCTAGTATTTCTGTATTCTTAACGAGATCCAATTACAAGAAATCTATGAATTAGGTCCCAAAAGGAAGAGTTAAATTTCCATGTCCACCATATATGCTTATGTAATCGAGGTACAGTAAGAACGCATGTAAACAAGTTTAGGCGCTTATATAAGCAAACTGCAGATCTATATATACAGTAACATATGATTATCTAATCCATATATCATATATGCAGGCAAGAAAAAAGGTTTGAAGCCTACGAAAAATCTCAAATTTGTGGATTTTCTAACTATTTTTTCGCACGAATACTGTATACAAAGATACAAAAATACGTTTTTAATGAAGTTCCTGCAGATAGTATATAATAGTGGGGCAGGCAGCCATCTGATAGAGGGGTAATGACGTCACACTTGCTTTCCCTAGATAGATTGCATATAGAGATAAGAGTGGTAATGTTACGTTGATAAAAAGTTAATGCCACGCCTCCCATATAAAAGAAGGACTAGTTAATGTGTATAGGGTCGACGTTGATAGTTAAATTAATTGGATAGACAATTGGATAGGGAATTGTTCTATATGCCGGAGTTTGTGCATATGTGCAGTACAACATGTACTTTTTTTTTTTGCGATATTGGCGCTATAATATTTCAGCTTGTTAAAGAGTACCAGTGTCTGCCCCGGGCACACCCTTCGCACGGGATCTTGCTTGATTGAGCCGCCGTCGAGTCGTCCGTAAACTAGTGATGGCCACAAAGTAACAATTTATAATGGGCTTAGCAGTTTTGCAGATGAACCTCGTTGCAGTGGGAAATCATACTGCCAGTTAGCCACAGTGAGACTACACGTTAGCTGACACTTATATGTGTATTTACTACACACACTACCTCAGGGAAATTCTCTAATCAGCGGTAGGAGGTGTGGGTTATGAAGCATCATTAATGATCACCAGCCGAAACTAGAATTTAATTGCGAGTGCTTCAATTCCCCAAACTAGGTGGTGGTAGAATAAGTAATTTGTTTAATACTCATTCAATCAAGCATGAAATATTTATACAAAACCAATTTTATTAAATCTTGGGCGGAGGGGGGGGGG
>JAJMHC010000164.1:64347-98382 GCA_030582855.1 Hemisphaericaspora lyxosophila
GGGTTATTTATTTTACGATATACACCATTTGTTTGAATGCTACCTCTTAGGCAGGGAAATTAGGGTCTTTATTTCTCCTGAGAAACTGGGGGTAGGTAAGTACCTGTAAGAACTATTAACTATAGAAAGAGTCCTACTCACAAGGATAATGTAGGTAGTGTATTGATACATGGTATCCATTATAATATATAAGGTTAGAACTGGGTGTTTGAGATACTCTCAATTATATGGAAATGTCTTGCATAGAAATACTTCCTAGGATTCTAAGAATCTACTTGGTCCGTCGTTGTTTTGCCTTTGTTTTTGTTTAGGATTCGTGGTCTAGGTAAGAAGTCTTTGTTAGACGTGGAATCCGGCTCGGGTGTCTGATGGACTTGCTTATGTATATTGGTCTTCTTTTCTGATTTATGTTCTCCCTTTTCTCGAATAGAGTTCCTTGCTGTAGCGGAGTTTTTGGTTTGGTTTGTTGGAGCTTTAGTTGATACTATAGGCCCCTTCGACGTGTTTTTGGATTCAGACGACTCGCTATCTGCGTTACTCTTACTTTTGTTCTGTTGCTTGTCTCTTCTATCAGCATCCTTCGTTTTCCGTCTATTTGAGGATCGCGATTTATTTGAAGTGTCTTTCTTGTCAACGGCTTCAGGAGTTCCTTTTACTTTTGAAGTTTTTGCTCCTTCTTTTTCCTCCACCAAACCTTGAGATTTCTTGATTGACTTTGGGGCTGATAAAGGCCCTGGCACGTTTTGTGTGGCTTCATCCATCTGTGCTTCTGTTTGTTTGGTCTCTTTCTTCGCTCTTCTGGGTTTTTCGGAATGAATCTGGCTCTTATTTTGTTTCGTTTGCTTTATCTCAACATTATGTACATCCTTCTCCTTTCTCCCTTTCTCCTTGTCCTTCTCCGAACTGCCCTTCTCTTTATTCTTTCTCTGTTTGTCTTTGTCCGATTTGTCCTTTTCGAATTCCTTGACCTTTCTTTCTTTTTGCTTCTTCTTGACTTTTTCTTCCTTTCTTGTAGGCCCTTTATTAGCTGCTTTCTTTTTCATGGATTTGTGTAATTTCATGACATCAAAGTCCTCAAGCTCGTGGTTTAGATATGCTAAGAATTTCAAATAAATCTCATTATCATCGATTTTATCCTTGACTCGCTTAGCACCAGAATTATTGGGTCTACCTTGCCTAGAATCAATCATTTTGTGGTATACAGACTTTTCTATGATAGGTATCATCAAATCGTTATGTTCATCACAGAATGACTTTCCTTTCATGAGGCTTAGAAATTCGTTCACGTCAACTTCTAAATTAAAACTAACATAGGCCCGGGAATAGACAGGTATTTCAAATGGTTTTAGAGGATAAGAACCTTGAATATAATAAGAATGGGCTATTTTAGTAGCATGATGGGGATAATATGTAGCCAACTGATTCAAAAAATTGTTTTCGGTGAGTGATGGAGGCAACAAACGAATGGCTAGTTTCAAATTCAAAACTCTCTTTGGGATTACTGCTTTTCCTGAACGATATGAGGATGGAGGTAGTCTCCGGGTTGTTGTGGGTGCCCGTCGTGGCGCTATTGATGTCATCCTTTGTTTGGATACCAACCAAGAACAGAACTGTTTGAAATAGAATTTTTATGGTTTTGAAATTGGAAGCTCCGAATTTTTATTGGATTCGAGGATGAAGAAGAAGAAGAAAAAAAATTGCATGAAAGTTAGGATGATGTATGTAAAGGTGAATTAAACCCATAATGAGCATCATTAATAGATTAGTCCAAGAGATTAATCAAACACATTTGCTTCATTCCAATGAGAAAATTTCTCAATTAACTAGGTTATTATCAATTGATCCTCAGCTCAACCAGTTTATCACCGAAATCAACAAGGAGAACAATGCTTTTGATCCCAGCAAAATAGCTACCGTCTATGACGACGATTGGCCTGCTTTCAATAGTGTTGTTATCAGTTTCATTAAGCTCAGTAATGAAATAGACCCCTGGTCATTAATAAAATCGTTTGATCTATATACTAGCTATCTCAATGATTTATCGATTGCATTCAATAACAACAGGTACGGATGGTTGTTGTCAAACATAGTTAGAGGTGCTATTGATATAATAATACCATGGGCGATCAAACTAGATTTGCAATTATATTATCAAGAACATGGAGGGAGGTACAGATTGAATTATTTAGCATCAGTGTTTTTGAAAATGTTTAATAATATTCGTTCTCAGATCAATGATATAAGTATATACAAGAAATCAATAATACTATACCTTGGGAATAAGCTTTGCTTGATTTACTTTAAGATTGACAATCCTTTGCTGTGCCGGAATATTTTCAGTAACATGAATAATACCAACTTGAATCTAGCTGATTTTAGAGTTATAGAACAGTTACAATATCGATACTACCTCAGTAAATTTTATTTAATCAAGTACCAATTAGCCGATAGCTTTTATCATTTGTCATGGTGTTTGAATAATTGTACAGTGAGGAGTACTAAGAATTTAAAGTTGGTCTTGGAATTATTAATACCGATAAGTCTAACGATGGGAAAAGTACCAAACTTCAACTATATAAGACAGCTTTGCAACGAGCCGTGGGTGGAATTATACGAGATTTTGTCCTCGTGCATTCGGGTAGGAGATATTTCCCTGTTCGACGACATTATCAACCAGAATTACCAATATCTCAAGGATAGGAATGTCTTGCTATTGATGAATAAGGCGAGGATTTTAATGACTAGAAATCTTATCAAGCAAGTATGGAGGATTTTGGGAAAACCAAGTAATCTTGACTACGATTGCATCAAAGCGGTTATAAACGAAGCTAATGATGATTATTTGGTAGAGAATATTCTAATTTCGCTAATTGATCAGAATTTAGTCAAAGGCAAAATCTTCACTAGATTAAGAAAAGTTGCATTGAGTAAGAATGACCCCTTTCCAGTGGTGTATGATATTTACAACTTGAAATTTCTTACTAAAAAGGACAATCAGTGGATGTGAGAAAGAGAAAGAAAAAGACATTACCATGCTTGAAATTAGGGTGGGTTGGAGAATTATATAGACAAATGCAGATAATTTAGCGTTGGTAATTAAATCGACTCTCTTTATATCTCCTGGATAGTGGTTAATTATATTTGGGGTAAAATCTAAAGTATTTTGAGTTTTGATTTATTGGTGTGTGTGTGTGCGGATAGACTTTGACAACTCACCAATCTGTGGATAAGAGAACTCCTTGTATTTTTCCTTAATAGAAATATACACCCACTGATTTTTTTTTATTCTAGAATCTTCATTTTTTTACCTAAACCGGTTGTGAAAATAACCTACACATAGAAAGCGGGCCAATATACCTTTTTCCACCCCCCGTGTCTGCTTCCTATACATGTTTTTCCCTCTAAAGATTCTAATAAGCTAAAAGGAAATGATTTTTATTAATTTTTTCTGTCAAAACCTTGCCAATTTGATAAGAAAATACTTGTTACGTTAATGAATTCCAAAAAAAACTTCTGCATAATACTCTATTTTCTAACTAATTTCAATTCATGGCTTATCCAGAGGAACCAAGAGGACCAAGAATAAAGAACAGTGCACAATCAAAATTTAGTTGCTTTCTAAGAAATATCCAATATAGAGTTAGGAGGGAAATATCAACTACAAGAATTTCGAGAGAACATTTAATATTAATAAATATTCATATGATTGTATCAAAGTTTGTATGTACAATGTCTAAATAATCTCTATTTCCGTTCGCTTAGCCATTCAACCTGGTTACTAATGAACTGACATAATTCTTTCATATCAGCATCCTTGAAATGAATAAATTCAATGTTTTGGATGCATAATATGTCTTGCATACGTGCCCACTGTTCTTGTTCAAAGTCAACCAGTGCCAATTCTCTATTCTTGTTCTTGGTGACGTACTTTTCGTAAGTTAGACCACTGTATAACCTGTGTTTTAGTTTATGACTAGCTTCATCAAATAAATCCGGTCTTTCCAAATAATTCAATGGGTCTAGTTTGGGATAATTACAATGAATTGTAAATAAGGGGACATCATTATTGTTATGGAATCTCTCATTCAGTAACTTTTGTAACATTTCAATTTGTTCTGACATGGTCATCTTTTGAGTAGTATCCTTTATTAATGGTTCGACTACAAGGGACTGGTATAGATCAAAGTCCAATAATGGATCCTTTTGTCCCATAGCCACCCCTTGGAAATTGTTCTTATCATCAAAGTAACCAAATGTTAAAATAGTAGATTTCACTTGGTAGTAGTTTTGGCCCGATACAACTGCTGCTGCCACAAATGAATCCTTGTCTCCTTCCCCTTGCTCCCCCAAAGCAAATAATTTATAGAAAAGATCGGGTCCGTATATATTATAAAATAAAGCCAACAATATTGTCTTGCCATGGGTTCTTTTATTGATAATCAACTGTCCAGACTCCGTAGATAAGTCAGGTATAGTACCCTCCAAATCATGATAAGGAACCTGCACCTTTTCCTTTTCATCAATGTTTGAATTCTGATTGGGGATGAAAGATAATGGGAATCGTCCATACCTCACTCTTTTCAGTTCGTTAACCTCTATATCCGCTAGTTCGTAAAATTTGGGCGAGATGGTTCTATGCCAGTAGTCAGGCCAGGTTATCATGCCATAATACTGGTACAATTTACTGTCAAATATGCGGTCTGGATTCGCCAAGGGCATATTATCGGAGTCAAGCATCAAAATATGCTCAAATGAAGAAATTGCCAATGCGAGAGATTTGAATTGAAAATTCAAGAATGTTCTACCGGTCATGACTGCTTCTCCCAAGACATCAGGAACCACAACACAAGAAGCATCCAATGGTGGTAATAATTTTTCACAAAATTCTGTTTCTCGTTCGTAATCTCTCTTTGTTGGCATGATAATCTCCACTGGCAATTTTGACCCGGTTTCTCTTAACGAAACTAAAGCCAAGTAGGATAGCCATGAAAATTTTGTCCCACCAATAAGAACAATACCACGTGAATTCTTCTTATAAGTTGATTCCGCTAATTTTGAAGGCAATTCTCTAACAACTTTTCGATGTTTTTCTCGCAACTCATTAAATGCTGAATCAGATATGATTGCCTTTGATAACAACGATCCCTTGGTTTCGATACCGGATTGCGGTTTTTCATGTTCAATATATTGGATGGGATTGGTTAAATGAAGTTGATCTCCGTCCAATATGCTAAATATTTTATTCCAGAAGTTATGCGAACGGGTATCCTTTGCATCTATAGCCGCCGATCCTGATATTTGTTCCATTTCGATGTCAACTTCGTCATGATTTAGTCTCTTTAGTTGAAGTTCTTGAAATAGTTGTTCACTATCAACAGCTCTGAGGACATCCTCCTTATCAACCGTATCATAACCTTTTGGATGAGCGGGAGGAGCAAATATAAGGAATGCCACAACGGCGAAGACAATCATGATTCTTAACCTTTGTCTGGGCACCCGGTGAAACGGTTTATTTATTGACTTCATGATTGATACGACATTAATAGTCATCCTCTTTGGTAAGAAAGAGCGTACCAGCATAAATAAACGTGCTACTGAGTTTGGCTGGCAGAGAGGACAATAAATACATTTTTATATGTGATATCAGAAAATGTACCAGAATTAGCAAAATTATCAAGAACAATACCAGAGGAAAGGGTATGGGGCGTTAAGTTCTTTTTTTTTTTTTTTCAGTTGTATTGTTTCCATTGTGAGATATGAGCATGTTTAATTGTTTTTGAAGTATTATCTTTATCGTTCATTGTTCCAAATTGTAAAATAATATTATATATAATCAATGGTATATTTTTTTAAAACTCGATGTGACACTGAAAACAATCAAGTTTGATTTCACTCATTATGCACTATCTATTCATGTAAATGAACTGCATATTATAGTCCTGCTTTCAATATATTATCCTGAACAGAATTCTGGTGTCGTCAGTTTAAAGCCAACAAGCAGAAACAGAATAACAAAGTTTTGAACATTCAATTTGGATCCTCGGAAATTACGCCATGGAAACAACAACAAAAAAAAAAGTACAAAAATAATACAAAGGACAACCCAAAACTTCTTACCAACACAAGGTTTATAAGTGGGTGATACAAACCTGCCAAGAACAAAAAAAAGGACCATGGAAAGATACAATAAAAGTATCAAAAAGCAGATCGATAAACAATGGATTCATAGAATCGTACGATGGGAAAGTAATCCGAAATGGTGTATATTGTAAAAGCAAAAAAAAAACAACTCAACTTTCCGATTTGCAAGTTTTAGTGGTTTTGCATTCCTCATTATGACTTTTACCATTTCCTGCCATCTTTTCAATTGTTGAAAAAAAAAAAAAAATTTGCGAACGAAAAATGACATTTGGAGACAATGGAATTGTTCAAATAGTAGGGGACAATGTAATTCCAAAAGTTGCAAAGCGGATGTTCCCTGCTATTGGACGATATGAACTAGAGAGCTGAACAGCCTTGAAACTATGGCTTATTCCCTGGTGCTTCTCGTAATTGCGGATAAGCAGAATAGCCGTATAAGTATACCCCTTGGTTTTCCTACAGTAGTTAATTTATCCATGGAAACTATAGACAAAGGAGCCGGAACTCTCACAGAAACGTTTGTCTCTAATACGACCAAATGAAACATAGGTAAACTTTGATTTGCCTATGTTTGAGTTACTGAGAACGCTATTATTGTGGTGGAGAAAATTGAGAATATGTAACCTGATCAAACCTTGGCCCCAAACGAAAATAAATCCATGGACAAATTATCATCTAAAGCAGATGGGCTATCTACCGGAAAGTCAAATATTGTAACATTTACCAAAACCAAACGAATTTGCCCCCCGGTGTCAATGGCTCAAGGTACTTACTTCAATCAGAAGAACGCAGTAGAAAGACTGGTTATTGCTGACTACCGATAGTTAATGTTAGTTAGCAATGTACTATCAAGGAATATGACAGGGGCCAGTGAAAGGCCTAGCAGAACAATCGATTAAACCCAACAGTAAAAAAAAAAAAAAGACTAATAAGTACACCTATTTCTATGGTGAAATATATCTACTGGCTAGTTACTTGACTAGACTTGGTGCCAATCATTCATTATATGGGAAAGTGCTATGTTCTGAAAGGAGCCGCTAGTGCTTGCATAGAAGCTGACAGCGCTTGTGCATATATATATATATATATATATATATATAGAGATGCTATCACAAAAGCAAGAAAACGATGCTTGACTAGCAGTACCCAATAGAAGTTATACCTATCCGTGTCGTCAGTCTCTAACTTGCTTTTGATAGTTATAGACAGAAGTCACCCTCTACGTTAAATTTGTTGCTGCAGAGAAAATTATCCATAATTGTCTAGTTTAGGTGTATCTGCTAATGTCATAAGGAACCAGATGTACAAATATTCGCGGGTTGGATTGCAGAAACTCCAATGGCAATAGGAAACAATGCAAACTATAACAAGCAGCCACCGAGTAAATGGATGACGCGTTTTTGATCACAAGGTTTGGTTTTGTGCGATGTAAAAAAAAAAAAACCTTTTTTCTTTTTTTCTTTCTTTGTTTGCTTGTTACGCCTCATCCACCATATATATAAACATGACAGTTTGGCTTGCGATGTGTATTGACACCTCTTGAAATCTTTATTGTTTTAATTGCGATTTTGTGACTTCCACTAACGTTTACATTCTTTCTTGTTTCACTTCATTTGTTGATGTGGCTATTGCTAACACTAACGAGAGGAGAAAGCTTAGACATATAATTTTACGTTTTTTTTTTTTAATACATATATCTTCAATCATAAACAAATACATCTTTAGATATCCATACGGCAGAATCTAATAGGCACAATGGTTGCTCCAAGTAATGTATCGACGTCGACTGTGGTATCTGCGTTGACTGCCAACTTGGTAACGTTTGCAATATTCATCACATGCTTTTTATTTTTAAGAATACCATTCAGACGTATATATACTCCAAAATCATCATTCGACCTTGTCCCCGAGGAAAAGAAACCAGAACCATTACCAAAAGATCCCTTCAGTTGGGTCATAATCCTTTTACGCAAGCCACAATCATTTATCTTACAGCAAGCTGGATTAGACGGATTCTTCTTTTTAAGGTATGTCAAAACATTTGCATACTTGTTTTTATTTGGAATATTGACGTATATAATCCTCCTACCAATAAATGCCACCGATGGCAATGGAAACAAGGGGTTTGATCAGCTATCTATTGCAAACGTGAAGGACCACAGGAGATATTATGCTCATGTCTTTGTTGGCTGGGTTTGGTATGGAGCAGTCATATTTGTCATTTATCGTGAGTTGTTCTTTTATAATGCATTGAGAAATGTTGTTTTATCATCCCCCAAGTACGCAAAGAAGTTGTCATCAAGAACTGTATTATTTCAATCCGTCCCCGATTCATTATTAGACGAAAAACAGTTCTTTAAGATCTTCCATGGAGTCGAGCGGGTTTATGTCGCCAGGTCAGCAAAAGAATTGGAGAAGAAAGTTGAAAAGAGAGCTGAGCTCGTCAGCCAATTAGAGGCTGCCGAAAATAAGTTATTGCACACGGCCATGAAAAGGAAATTAAAAGCTGACAAGAAAGGTGAAACCATAGAACCAGCGGATGAGATCAGTGCCTATGTTCCAGAAAAGAAACGACCAAGAGGTAAGATGGAGGGGTTTTTCACTAGAAAAGTTGATATTATTCGATACTGTCAAGAAGAGATCCCCAAGTTAGATGGTGAAGTTAAAAAATTGCAGAAGAAATTTAGACGTTCATCTCCATTTAACTCCGTATTTGTTGAATTTGACAATCAATATCATGCTCAATTAGCTCATCAATCCTTTGTTCATCACAATCCCATGAGAACCAAACCATCGTTTACCGGTATCGAACCAAGTGATGTCAAATGGTCAAATTTGCGTCTCTTCTGGTGGGAAAGAATTGTTAGGAGATTCTTGGCATTTGCATGCATTGTTGCTTTAATCATCTTTTGGGCTATCCCTGTTGCTTTTGTTGGGGTTATTTCAAACATCACTTATTTAACTAGCAAGTTGCCTTGGTTACGTTGGATTTTAAACTTGCCCAAGCCTTTGTTGGGTATCGTTACCGGTATCTTGCCAACTGCATTGTTGGCTATTTTGATGATGATTTTACCCATGTTCATTCGTGGTATGGCCGTGGTTGCAGGATGTCCATCTGTTCAATCGGTTGAATTATTCACCCAAAATTCCTATTATGCTTTCTTGATGGTGAATGGTTTCTTAGTCACTGCGTTGGCTTCATCCGCTACAGCAACAGTAACGAAAATTGTGGAGAATCCAACTTCAGCGATGAGTATTTTGGCAAGTAAATTGCCGTTGTCTTCCAATTTTTACATTTCTTACTTGACTTTACAGGGGCTCTCAGTTGCTAGTGCCTCGTTACTTCAGATTGTTGGTTTATTCTTGTATTACATTCTTGGCACGTTATTCGACAATACCGTCCGAAAGAAATGGGCTAGATTTAGTGGATTGGGATCCATCCAGTGGGGTACGGTGTTTCCGATATTTACCCAATTGGCAAGTATCACTCTCATCTACTCAGTGATATCGCCGCTTATTATCGTGTTTGCATGTTGTTCCTTTTTCTTGATTTATATTGCCTACTGTTATAACTTAACCTATGTGCTCGTTGAAAGTCCTGACGTAAGAGGAATGCATTATCCTAGAGCTTTATTCCAAACGTTTACTGGTATCTACCTTGGTCAGATATGTATGTTGGGTATATTTGTTGTAGGAAAGGGTTGGGGCCCTATCGTCTTACAAGCGATCGGATTGTTGGCTACTGTATTCTGTCACGTGCATTTAAACGAAGCCTTTGATCATTTGCTTCAAGTTGTTCCAATGGATTGTATGAAAGCACTTGATGGAGTTTCAGAGACCCCATCGTTTAGCGGACATTGGGAATACGAAAAGAAATTTCTCCATGCAAGAAAGAAGGGTTCCAAAGAGGCCAAGGGTGAAAACGAACATGACAAGCTTAGTCCAGTTCATTCCGGACAACACGAGCTCACTGAAGATACCGAGAAGGGTTTCGAAGCTGGTGGACATGTTCCACTTTTGGCTGATCGTGATTTCAAATCTTTGGAATCTAAAAACCCAATTATTAGATTCTTGAGACCAGATGTATTCCTAAACTTCCGCCACTCAAAGAGAATGTTGCCTGCTAGTTATAACATGGAACCGGAAGAGGAAGTGAAGAGACATGCTTATGATGCACCAGCCATTTCTGCCAAATGTCCAAGTGTTTGGATACCCAAGGATAACATGGGTCTCTCTGATATCGAAATCTCCAAGTTAAAAAGCATCGTCAATATTAGTAACGAGAACACCACCTTTGATGAAAAGGGAAATTTCACATTTCTTGATAAGCCTCCAAATTAAGTAAGGCAATAAGGTTTGTTTTAATGATAGAATTTGTTATATAGAAGAAATCAGAAAAAATTTATTTTTATTTTTATTTTTATTTTTTGCTTTTTCTGTCAATATCCGAAGAGAAGAAAAAGTTGAGATTTTCGTTAAATGCGGGGGGGGAAGGGGCGAAGGGGAGCTCGGGTTAACTCTCATCAACTCTCATCAACTCTACTCACATGTTGAAAGCTCTGCAAAGATATACGCCATACTCCCCCCCAAGAAATAACCAAATGTGAAGCTGCGGAAATACCTTCTCTACCAAATTCTATTCCAGGTCGAGAGAAATAGAACAGCCAATTTAGTGGATAGACAACCACCACACACAAACTCATCCCGCGACAATATATACCTTCCAAAGTTCCTCGGCAAAAAAAAAAAATCTAAAAAAAAAAAAATTGAAATTTTTATCGCGACCCACAAACCCTCCCCCCTCCATTCATCGATCTCCCGATATAAATAATAACCATTATCTCTGAATTACACAAATGATGATAATCCCCAGGTTAACTATCCCCAGGTTAATTATCCCCTTAAGACAAATGGCCAGTACATCATCAAAAGCATTGGCGAGATTAAATTTGACTCAGCAACATTTGATTCCTACTAGGTTCACCTCAACCCAATCCAGAAGTAATACCCCACCTGACGTTTCCAACTTAGACCAGGGCAGCAAATATACTTCCGATTTTAAAAACTATGCGGTTAGTAATGTAACAGGAAAAGTGGTTTCTTACTTCCATGATATTCCACTTGATTTGGATGTAGAAGCAAAAGAAGCGAATATGATTGTTGAGATTCCTAGGTGGACAAACGCCAAATTTGAAATAAATACCAAACTTCCAGGTAATCCCATCGTTCAAGATACCAAGAAAGGAGAAATGAGATTTGTCAAGAATTTATTTCCCCACCACGGGTACATTCATAATTATGGTGCCTTCCCACAGACTTGGGAAGACCCAACTACTGAAAATATAGGACTATTTGGAGACAACGATCCCTTGGATGTCTGTGAGATTGGTTCACTTATCATGAAAACCGGTGATATTAAAAGAGTGAAGATATTAGGTTCCATTGCTCTAATTGATGATGGAGAATTAGATTGGAAAGTTATTGTTGTTAATGTTGACGACCCATTAGCGAAGGAGGTTCATGATATCCATCATTTGTATACAAAATGCCCAGGTTTATTGGAAACCACTAGACAATGGTTCAAGGATTATAAATTGGCAGATGGCAAACCAATGAACACTTTTGCATTTAATGGGGCGTTCAAAAATGCAAAAGAAACAGTGGAAATTATCCAGGAATGCAATGGAAGCTGGAAGAAATTGATTCAAGGAAAAATCAATGCAGACAAAATACCCACCATCGCCAATGTTACATTGAAGGGGACTCCAGGTAACGTAAATGACTTGGGTGTTTCTTTGGATCGTCCAGTCGAAGCTGCGGCAGGTATTCCAATTGAAATTCAAAAGAATTACTTTGTCAGTACCGATTAGTAGTATGTTGCATAAGCATTAGATTAATATACAATTCTTCACTCTATTTAACTAAAAAAGTCCTTTAAATCCCTAATTTCATTTATCACCCCGCCTTTAACAAAACTGGCAAAAAGTTCTCCACCAGCTTGAATAACATGCTGTTCCTCAATAGAGCTGGGAATAATCCTTGAGGTTAAAAATTTGGGGTGTTTCAACAAATTATCAAGACAATCAACAAAATCTTCTACTTTAGTTTCATTCTCCAATCCAGGCAATATAGTTAGCCCCCCATCTCTTCCATCTTCAATACCAGTAGTAAGAGATACGCTTTTCAAGTATTCACCTGCATTCATAATTTTCAATAAATCATAAATAAGCAATATCTGACCAGTTTCAGCAATGAGCGCAGTTGATATTTTAATTGATGAAGAATCTCTCGACCAACTATCAATACAGGTTGCAATCTGTTTACTGTAAAGCTGAATAGCAACACATAACTCAGGAATGATCGAAGGGCCAATCTTATATAAACTAGTAATGATGATTGGCAAAATACCATTGATCCACAAACGATGATATT
This sequence comes from Hemisphaericaspora lyxosophila, assembly GCA_030582855.1. Lineage (NCBI taxonomy): Eukaryota > Fungi > Ascomycota > Pichiomycetes > Serinales > Debaryomycetaceae > Hemisphaericaspora > Hemisphaericaspora lyxosophila. The sequence goes on from JAJMHC010000164.1 coordinate 76,921, forward strand.
GAGGACCACTACTAATGGAAATACCACCAGCTCTCAATGGACTTGAAATGGGACTTTCAAGCAATACCACAAATAACCCCGAGGACACAAAATTTTCTGCAATTATGTCAACTGTCATTAGCTCTAAAATATACATTAAACTCAACTGCGCAAATATAAGCTCTCCATTTACTTCAATCGAATGGGAAAATGAAAAAAGATTCAATAAAGACTTGATTGTTCCGTGCTCATTTACAAGCAAAGACATCTCATTCTGAAAGTTCGCGCTTGAGCTTACATTGACAAACAGCTTGAGGATCGACAAGATTAGCATCAAGTCGTCGATTCTTTCATTCACCTTGGTTGCTTTGGTTGCTTTAGAAATATAAAGGTCGTTTTGCAATTCGATCAATAATGTCTTGGTACCTCTAGATATGATCAACTCAAACAAATCCCGGAATAAACTAGAATATTCAATAAGTAGTGATGAATCCTTTTTAATCAAACCCAAGGCACAGTATACCACCTTTAACAATGGCCTATAATATCCTTTTGATTCAGCTAAACTCGAAAGGAAATTCATGCTGCTTGATGACAATAGGGTAGATGCACTCTTGATGATTTCAAACACTTGATCCTTGGTAGTTGATCGGGTCCTGGAATAAAACGAGTATATCAAGTAGAAAGATAATTCAACACGTTCATGATAGATAGAATGGAAAACGTCCGCGGGGATACCTTCACTAATGTCCAATTTTAATAAATAGTCAACAAATCCCAAAAGTCGTTCGTCTAAAGGCCCGTCATATCTGCGGCAGAAGCACGTAAGGAGAGCACCAAAAGACTTCGCGCTGGATACCTGTGCATCGACGTATTGGATATTGATGCTGGTTGCTATCACCTGCTCTCGTATCTGGGGCCACTCTGCTTCATTTTTAAATAATGCATCCATCAACGCTAAATTGTATACCGAGTTGGTACCAAATCTATTTCTTTTGGCTAAACCAGTAGTAAATTGGCCTAATTTAACATTAGGAAATAACCGTTCAAAAGAAACCTGTACCTCAGTTTGTAATGAAGCTTGGAAATTCTTAATTGAGAACTTTGTCTTGGCAATGTCAATAAAGTCATCGGAGTTAACAAAGTCAATGATATTCTTCTTACACACCTCATTTCTAGTTGCAAATAAGTGCAAGGCAAGGATTTCGGTAATCTTCGAAACCAATTTTAACTCATAACACCGACTAATAAAACTTTCAGACGAGTCAGGGGGATCTAATATTTGTAACTTGACTCTTGCAATCAAAGTATTGATGAATTCAACGTCATTTTCATTTTCTTTTGCTGTTGTCCATGAATTACAGGCCAATGCAAGTGCATCGATCAAATGAATACTGACAGAATTAGGATAGTACTTTATATCTCTGATATTCTTCTTTAAAATCTGCAACAATGAAATTTTTGTGCTCCCCTTTCTTGTAGCGTGCTCTGACTTGGTGAAGTCTCCAAAAACATCTCTCCCGCTAATAAAAAGCACGGAAAGCCCTTCCTGTTTGCCACTCATTACTGCACAGATAAAATCATACAAAGAAATCTTCAACTTGTAGTCATCAAAGGAGTTATCAATATCGGTAGCTAAAGAATGCATCAATACCTGAGCAGAATCACGCCCTAAATGTGACAACAATGATGGCAGCGGCTCATCTCCCCAACTTCCCATCGTTATACTAGTTAATAAATCCAAAATATCTTTTCTAATCGATTCAAATTGTGAATAAGATGCAACCAAGCTGGGTAGTTTGGAAAACAAGTTACGTTCGAATGCGGATGGTTTATAATTTAAGGATGAACGAATGGTGACAATCAATTGCGAATACGATAAAGCGCAGCGAATCCAACTGTCGTACCAAAACCCCGACACATCGATCAACTCATATATCTGTAACGTTTCCGGAAGTGTGTCAATCATACCAAGAATAGGAGAACAGGCTCTCGAACAATCACTGTCAGTCATCAAGAACGCGTCCAAAATTCGAATTGAAGCTTCTGCAAATACCCCAGTCACCTTATCATCTGGTTTTGTCTCTTCAGCTACCCCGTATACCGATGCTAAAATTGTGGAAAAAATGTCTAAAATTAACACACCCATTTCCAACTTTTGGTGTATTTGAGAAAAGCGACAGTAGGTGAAAGTCTCAAAAAGACTTACCAAATGGCCGACAAACTTGGTCAAGATTGCCCCTTTGGACTTCCGAGGGTAATCCTGATCGAATGATAGACAATTTTGGATCAATGCATCAACAAACTTAATCAACGAAACGGTAAAATTATAACTTCCACTAACCATTTCTATGGAACCAAAAATTATCGAAGCAAAGCCTTCTTTACCATTATGGGAAAATAAAGACGACTTGGACAAGTAGGGCCAAATTCTATAAGAAAGGAATGGCATCAAGTTTGTTAATAAATCAATGATTCCCAGTAACACATTGACATTTCTAGCGTGCAATGCTTGTTCAAACAATCTCAAAACCACTTCCAAGATGTCCGAGTCATCAGTGTACGCCGATAAGGCATCTAAAACCGACTTGGCCTCATCAATACTATTGTCAGATATTACTCTATTTAATAAATTAAGCACTTCCAAAATTAAGTCCACCATTGCCAGGTCGGAAGGGTTAAATACCTTCGAAATATTCTGTAAAATTCTTCCTAAAAATGCCCAACCATTATACTTGTGCAAAAAGGTTACTAAAACTTCCTCTTGATTAGCTGCAGGTAAGATTTTTGCCTTGGTACCAGTGGTCAAGGCCATCGATATCTTTTTGCTTGATTCAAATGGTGGGTAAATATCTATGCTCTCGGAAAGTTTAACTAATTCGGTATTTTGGTCGTCGATCTGATACATATTAACAAATTGGTCCTTTTTAAACACCTGAATATACGATCTTAATTCGTTAAATTCGTGCAACGAAAAACTTCCATTTATAGAACTTAGAATAATGTAAGGAATCAACGATAATGGGAATTTTGTTCGGGCCAAGATAATGGCATTGATAGTAGACTCATTTTCAAAAAATTTCTCAATCACATTCTTAGGGCAATTGCTAATGACACTCTCAATTGCCTTGGCAACTTCCGGCGTGAGGTTGATTAATGGCATAGAGGCAAGAATCACATTTGCCAATATAGCTGAGTTGGCTTTATCGAACTTCAAAAGTTCATTTAGCTGTGTGATGGTTTGGAAAATATTCAATTCGACGCACCTTTCGTTTAAGGCCTTTATAACATCATTTATCTCGTCCGTGCCGAATGCATTCAAAAACTTTAACGACACATTTGATCCCGGATATTCCAATAAGAAGTAGTATTTTCGCAACAATATAATCGACCAAGTATATAAAATGACTGAATTGTTATTAGATAAATTTGTAATGGTATCGTTGATTGCCATGAAAATGTTTATATCGTTAAAATAGTATTCACTTTTTCCCTCACCGGTTGAATCAAATGCGTTATCCAAATCTAAAAATGCCACAGAAATAACGGTGAATAATCCTTGTAAAAAGGCAAATGATTCCGGATGACTTATACGAGGGCCAAGTGACATTGCGAAATTGTTGTCTTTCATAAGCTGGTACCACTGCTCCACCCGCTTTTTATCAACAGTCGGACTTTGAACTATTATTTCGATTAATACTTTGCATGCTTCAATACAAAACAATATCCTCTCATTGTGAATCAACTCGTCCAATTTTTCTGATAGTCCCCATGTGTTGGGATGCATTAAAAGTTTAACATTTTCTTGGATAGTTCCAATCAAGGATTCAAGATATGCTTCTGAAGTGAAAATATCCTTTCCAAGATTTTGAATGGTTGATGAAGCATTTGGGTTACTCTTGTTGTTTAATAACTCGGTGACGATTTTCAACACGATCCTCCTCTCTCTCAAAATCTTACTGACATATAAATACAATCTCTCATTATCCAATTCTTTATCTCTATCATCATGCAATTTACTCTTCAAGGCAAAAAATTCATTGCAGAACTTCGGGGGAATTTTTTTGCATGTTTGTGTTATTACTCTCAACACCTCCTTGGCATCAAGCTGTAAGTTCAGCTCAATGATCTCTGAATCGGACACATTGACTGGAGTGACATCTGTGTATAGAATGCTTCTTAATGTTAATTCTTTTGCTGCCAACTTCTGATTATCACCGCTTACCTTGAATGGGGTAGGGCTATGCAAAACCTTGCTGTTAAGCATCAAGAACTCATCCAATGCATCCAAAATATATGGATCTTCACATGAATTGATCAAAGTAAGTGCATTGTCAAAGGTCCAATATTGAGTGGGTTGAATCGGCTTCAAAGGCAATCTATCTGCCCCAGAATCCAATTGAACTAGCGACTCCATTATTTTCTTGGGGAGGAGTTGGGGGGGGAGGGAGGATGTCTGTACTTGGGTAAGAGGTGAGATCTATTGTTTTTACTCTTCAGTGTTTTTTTTTGTTTAGTTTAGTTTTTTTTTTTTCAATTCATCTTTAGACTTGTAGACTGCCTCTTTAGGACATAAGTGATTACAATTTGAAAATAGGAGAATCGAAAGTTTTCTTGTTTCTTGTTTTTTTCTTTTTTCTCTTTTTTCTGAAACTGCTGCTTCACGCGCCGTACCCCTTCGTTTGGATCAATGCGAACGATACGAGCAAAAAAAAAAAAAAAAAAATCCAACATTTACAACCAATTGTTCAAAAAGGTATATATCTTCAATTGCTTAAAGGAGCAACCATGTCTTTAACTGCGCCGTTTATTGTCAGTGCTCCAGGAAAGGTGATCATATTTGGTGAGCATTCTGCTGTTTACGATAAGCCAGCCATTGCGGCAGCTTTGAGTTTAAGGTGCTACCTACTTGCAACCCCAAATCAAGATTCCGAGATAATCAAACTTGAGTTTCCCGATATACAGTTATCTTATAGTTGGAACAAGAATGATATACCGTGGGAATCTATTCAATCAAGTCTCTCATTGGCCAACGATAAACCAAAAGTATCAGAGGAACTAATCCCAGAAATTACCGAAGCTCTTACTTCGTTGTTGTCAAATATAGATTCCAAGATGCATCACACAGCCTGTTTTTGCTTCCTATACTTGTATTGCAACTTGTGCAACTATTCCACACCTGGAATGACCTTTACTGTCAGATCTACTTTGCCAATAGGTGCAGGTTTGGGATCATCTGCTTCAACGGCGGTCTGTTTGGCAGCCGCATTGGCTTCCCTTGGTGGGTGGGTTTCCAAAGCAAAACTTGCTAAAGACGACAACATCACCAACACCGAACAAACGGATTTAGATTTGATTGATTCCTGGTCTCTAATTGGGGAAAAGTGTTTTCATGGAAATCCCTCCGGAGTTGATAATGCTGTGGCCACTTATGGCGGTGCAGTCATGTTTCAAAGAATGTCACAACTGGAACAACCTTCGGTTCGTACTAGTATTAGAAATTTACCCCCTATCAAGTTATTGCTCACGAATACAAAAGTTCCTAGAAGTACTGCTGAATTGGTAGGTGGAGTGGGTAAAATGCACAGAAAATATACAAAGATCTCGACAAGCATGTTAGATGCCATGGGCTATTTGGCAACTGAAGCTTATGAAACGATGATAGTACCAGATTTTGGGGAGACAGAACATGCAAAATTACTCGAGTTAGTGAATATCAATCACGGATTGTTAGTAGCAATAGGTGTATCTCATCCAGTATTGGAAAAAGTGAGGATTATCGGTGACACCCACAATATAGGAGCAACGAAGCTAACTGGTGCCGGTGGTGGTGGCTGTGCCATTACTTTGATTAATGATACTTCTGGCGAACAGCAGCTCGAACAGGCAATCCAGGAATTCGAGAAGGAAGGGTTTGAATGTTTTAAAACATCGTTGGGTGGGAAGGGAGTCGGTGTATTGTATTCCAACCGAATCTCACCAGAGGATATAAAACACCAAATATTCTCTTCTGAAAAGTTCTCCACTTATAAGGATAGGGTCGAGATTGAGAAAGCTTTAGGAACAGATAATCTCGCTGAGTGGAGATTCTGGTAGAGGAAGAATTATCAAAGAATACAACATTGCTCGATATAATATTAGATTTCTATATACAAATTTACAATCCCCCCCATAGATCTAGATTTAAATTCCTCTACTAAATTCCTCTACTAAATTCCTCTATTAAATTCCAATACTTTAATGTCTTTTCCGGCTTTGTCCTTTAATCCGTGGAATTGCTCTTCAAGTTTATGAACAGGTAACGATCTTCTCTGAGGAAAAACCCCCAAGGCAAAAGGCAATGCAACTAAAGAAGTAACAAAAATGAGACCAATGTTGACCATAGTTTCAACAGCTTTTGACTTTCCTTTTAACAATCTTGTCTTTTGCAATTTAACCAAGATCAAAGGTGGAATAACCATAATAGGAGTAGCGTTAATCACTCTACTTGCCGCAGTTTCACCAACAGCATACCATGCAGCCTTCTTGGAAGTACCAACCTCATCTCCTTCTTGGTTGAAGATTGAAATACCCTTTTTCAATTCCTCACTTCTCATCAAGAACACATTCACCACACCAGCTGAAACCACAGCAGCAAATGGAACCAATCTACCTAAGATCATTCTAGTGTTTGGGTTCAAAGACTTCAATCTAGGCACCAAGGCGTTCAATCCCAAAGCCACAGAACAAGAAGCAGTGACAGCCAAACTGTAGTTAGTTACGATTTGGGTAGTTGTCAAAGGATGTGATTTGTTTGCATTCGAAGTATTTATAGCTACGTTCAAAGATTGGTTTGCAACTTGCCAGAATAAAGTGCCAACAGTACCAAGATTAGGAGTCAACATACCAGCCGTAACCACCAAATTTGACAACACGCAAGACGACATCCTGAAAGGAAGGAAAACCGTTTCACCAGTGTCGGGATGCAATGTAGAGTCGAGAACTTTCTTGGCACGCCATAATTCAGGAGTCATGCTTGGAATCACTCCATTCTTATAGTCCCATATCATTCTTTTGGCGGTTTCAATCTGATGGGTAGTGTTCAATAACATAGTTGGATCGGAAATTTCTGCACAATGCTTGACTCTACCCCAGTAGGAAGATAAGTCATACTTGGATGATGGTAATGGTACAAAACCGGAGATGGAGCTAGCCATTCTTTGAAGGGGTGTGTGTGTGAGAGTGTGTGAGTGTGAGTTTTGAGGAGGAATAGTATTGAAAACAGTTTTGATCAACATTGAATAAAATTTGACTCATTGCTAACCGCGATGCAGCACTCCAAAAAAAAAAAAAAAAAGAAAAAGAAAAAGAAAAAGAAAAAGAAAAAGAAAAAGCTATATACCCATAGAGTCTCATTAGTATAGGACCAACCCTCAATGTATCAACGATGAAGAAAGTGGGAATAACATTGGGTATTGGTGTTGACATCATAAAGTCTAGTCGATTTGATCGGTTGCTATCCTTAAAGAACTCGTCATTCACATCTAGGCTTTCTCAACGGATTCTCCATCCCGTCCATGAGCTACCCCGATTTCATGCCATTAGTAAACAAGAACAAAGAGTACAGTTCATATCGGGGTCCTGGGCAGCAAAGGAAGCGGTATACAAGACTCTCGATCCAGAAAGCCAACGCTTGTTTCTTTTTAAACAGTGGTATAGATTCCACGATGGATATGGAAAACCGTTCATACGCAACGACCAATACTCTGCCAAAGATGATGAAGAGTTTCATTTAAGTATAACACACGATGCTGAAATAGTAGTGGCGACCGTTTTACGACAGCGTGTTATTGATATATAGAGGTAAAATTTTTCTTTTTTTTTTTTTTTACTTATTATGTATATTATAAAATATTTTGCAAAAAAAATGGCGGGAGAGAAAGGTACGTAAAATTACAAATAGTGGTAACAAAACACTTATTCCCACTCAACAGTAGCAGGTGGCTTGGAAGTGATATCATAAGTAACACGAGCAACCCCGTCAACTTCATTCACAATTCTAGATGCGACGTTCTTCAAGAAGGCAGCTTCAAAGATGAACCAGTCAGCTGTCATGAAATCGACAGTCTCGATCGCTCTCAAAGCAATGACTTGGTCGTAAGTTCTTTGGTCACCCATAACCCCGACAGACTTAACCGGTAAAAGAGCAGCAAATGCTTGTGAAATTTGTCTGTATAAACCAGCCTTTTTGATTTCTTCAATGAAGATCGCGTCAGCTTCACGAGCAATCTTGACTTGTTCTCTGGTAACTTCACCTAAAACTCTGATAGCCAAACCTGGACCTGGGAATGGATGTCTCCAGACCAAGTCTTGAGGAACACCTAATAATTCACCCAAATGACGAACTTCGTCTTTGAATAATTCTCTCAATGGTTCAATTAATTTCAATTTCATATCTTCTAATAAACCACCAACATTGTGGTGAGTCTTAATGGTTTGAGAAGGACCCTTGAAAGAGATAGACTCAATGACATCTGGGTACAAGGTACCTTGTAATAAGTATTCAATTTCAGACCCATCATGTGGCTTGATCTTGGCAGCTTCGTCTTCAAAAACGTGGATAAAAGTGTTACCAATAATCTTTCTCTTCTTTTCTGGATCGGTGACTCCCTTTAATCTATCCAAAAATAAGTCACTGGCATCAACCACATTCAAATTGATACCCAAACCTTCAGTTAAAGTTTTCTTGACAGTTTCAGTTTCATTCTTTCTCATGACCCCGTTGTCAACATAGATGGCGTGGAAACGTTCACCAATGGCTTCTTTCATAATCTTGGCACCAACAGTGGAGTCAACACCACCAGAAACGGCACCAATAACTTCGGCAGTTGGACCCACTAACTTTTTAATTCTAGCGATTTCAGTATCAATGAAGTTTTCCATAGACCAATTAGTGTTGGCATTACAGATATCAACAGCAAAGTTTCTCAATAACTTCTTACCTTGTAAAGTATGGGTGACTTCAGGGTGGAATTGAATACCATAAATCTTTTCTTCTTCATTTGAAATACCACAGTATGGCGAATTACCAGAAGTGGCAACCACCTTGAAACCAGTTGGTAAAGCGTGTAACTTATCACCATGAGACATCCAAACTTGAGAATGATCAACGTCTTTGAATAAGGCACATGAAGCATCTTCAACATTTAAAGTAGCAGGTCCATATTCTCTTTTATCACCTCTGGCGACACCTTTACCATTGATCCAGGCTAATTCTTGCATACCGTAACAAATACCCAAGATTGGAACACCCAACTTGAAGATATCGTGATCAACGTGAGGAGCATCTTCAGCATATACCGAGTAAGGACCACCAGAAAGAATGATACCCTTTGGTTTCCAAGACAATTCGGAAATCTTTTGAGTACAAGGTAACATTTCAGCATAAACTTGGAATTCTCTTAAACGACGAGTAATTAAATGAGAATATTGAGAACCAAAGTCCAAGACCAAGATGGTGTCGAAGACCTTGGCGACTTCAATTGGAACATCTTCAATGTTTGACATGATTGCTATAAAGGGGATTGTATTATAATCGATATAACGGAAACCAATCAAGAAAAGAAAAGAAAAGAGTTTTACGGGATTTTTCTGTATGGTGAAAAACGATGAAATTTAAACTCATCGCAAATTCAAATTTGTGTTTTGAAAAATGAAGTTTATTTTAATTTTAAAAAAAATTTTTTTTTTCTTCCTTTCTTTCTGACTCTTCTTCTGATTTAGTATGACTATAAAACACACATTATCATTATGACTAACAACGGACCCACCAACAAAAGTTTTTTTTATGATTAATTGTTTTGAAGTTAGAACAAGACATAGGGGATTTCCTTTCTTTTGGTAGGAGACCAAAATAACAATCAAGTATTCATTGTGATTTCGTTCTCGGTATGGCTTCTTACCAATTCTCGGTGTATGTCTTTTCCTTCTCTTGACAAGATTTAGAAACAAATGACTCTCTTAACTCTTGCTCTATCGTCACAAGCTCTGCCCAGACACCAAACAACTATATACCAAAAGTGTCGTGTTTTGGGCACTAAGTGTATTTGCAGGATTAATTATATTGTTATGTTTGGGTGGTGGTGGTGGTGGTTAGTTTTCGCAGCCAAACGAATTTTTGACACTCACAACTTCTTCTGCAAATCCATTTTATACTTTAAACTTCAGCCAACACCTCCCCCCCCAAAAAATGAGATCATTACCACCACCAAGAGTTACAAAGGCTAGAAAGTGGAAGAGGATGAAAAGGGCAATCAAATCATTGTTTACCAAAGGATACATCTCCGATTTTTCTCCATTTGCAAGAAAACAAAACCATAATTATTCCATCACAAAAATCTACCAATCAAAATTTACCAGAAGATTTAAAAAACAACCAGAGTTGGGACTTGTTCAAACTGGAATAATAACAGCCGGATTGATTGGTAAAATAGCTGCTAGGACTTCTTCATTTCCAAACTTTAAGCAATTGAAGAGGAAGAGCATTCCAACCAGTGACCCGACAAATTTGAATCTCTCCATTACTTTCTAGCAATAAATTTAGATTATCTTGCAACATAAAACTATAAAATATACGCTTTTTTTTTACCTCATTATTTAATATGCCATGATTGTCTTACAAGCATACCTGTAATGTGAAATAACCTGGAGCAGCACTTTATGTTCGTGTACCGCCGCACGAGTTTCCACCAACCCCATCCATCTGTTATGCTCGTCGGTGTCGCTGGGAATTCTCTCGCTCGCCAGCGTGTCGCCAGCGTGTCGCATATAATTATTTATATATTCTCTTATGTATATGGATTTAGCGGAGGGTGTGTGTGTGTGGGGGGAGTGGAAAGGGTAGGCCAGCATAGATAAACATTGTTACAGTAATCGCACCCTTTAGTACTCATTACCAAATCACCATAAATACGGTCACGTGATATAAAATCTGAGATGAGACAAAAATTTTCGAATAAATATTATTGCAACTTCAACTATACTCATCGCAAGATCAAACGGAGACCAGATAATAACACCAAGAACTATGGTAGAGGAAAACAAAATTAAGATCAAATTCTTTACCAATGAGGAGGACGAGTCTTTACAAGTCAGCGATGCACCATTATTTGTTCCTGTTGCGTTGAAAAGATTTGGGTTGTCAGAAGTTGTCAACCATTTACTAGAACATGACGGGGAAACCGATGAAACAAAAGCTATTCCTTTCGATTTTCTTATTGATGGAGTGTTATTAAGAACTTCGATCCAAGACTATTTAACTAAGAACGGTTTATCTAATGAAGCATTTTTAACCCTTGAATATACCAGAGCTATATTACCTCCTTCCTTCTTGGCCTCGTTTAATAATGATGATTGGATATCATCCCTTGATTCAATAAACCAAAATTCTGCATCTGTTCTTGCATCTAATTTATCCTTGTCTCAACCTGAGATATTATCTGGATCCTATGATGGGATTGTTCGTACCTACAATATGTCAGGAAAAGTACAAAAGCAATATGTGGGTCATTCTGCTGCCATCAAGGCGGTTAAATGGATCTCTCCAACAAGAATGGTGTCTGCAGGTAATGATAGACAAGTGAGATTGTGGAAGACTTCTCGGGATAATGATATCCCAGAAGAGGATGACGATGATGAAACCCCACAAGAAGGGAAAACCTTGGCTATCTTAGAGGGCCACAAGGCTCCAGTTGTTGATCTCGCAGTGGAATTCAAGACAAATCGTATTTTATCTGCCGGTTATGATCATACCATTGGTTTATGGTCAACCAACTACAAAGAAATGCAATCCGTCCAACCTTTGGAGTATGATTCTAACGTGGTTTCTACATCCTCAAAAAAGAGAAGGAAGATGGCCATCCAAGATGCTTCAATTAGACGTCGTTCCCCTTTGGCACTCTTAGAAGGTCATTCTGCACCAGTTGAAGGGGTGATATTCGATGCCCATGATTCTACTGTATCCTATTCGGTATCCCAAGATCATTCGATTAAGACTTGGGATCTTGTTACTTCTCGATGTGTTGATACCAGGTCAACTGGTTATTCATTATTGTCTGTATTACAATTACCTCAGTCGAATTTATTAGTGACTGGATCTTCCGCTCGTCATATCAACTTACATGACCCAAGAGTGGATTCTATAAGTACCGATCAAACCAGTTCAAAATTGGTTGGACATACTAATTTTGTTGCCGCATTGAGTGCATGTCCAAACAATGATAACATGTTTGCCTCTGCTTCACATGATGGAACTGTCAAGGTGTGGGATATCCGAGCCGAAAAGTCATTATATACTATCACTAGACAAGATGAAAGCAGAGCTAAAGTCTTTGACGTTTGCTGGGACAATAAAATTGGTATTATCAGCGGTGGTGAGGACAAGAAAATTCAAATCAACAAAGGATCAGAAATATCTAAATAAAAGTAATCGTCTAATGTGTATTATTAATAGCATAATGCATTACAAGGTAATTATAGAATTAAATAACTAATTATTTTCGTTTCGAGCAGAGGTGAACATGTTTAACGCATAATAACCTTGCCACATACTCTCTCTATCGGTAACATAACCAACGAGTCCTGTCGGGTTGCCAATGCTTTCTGGGCTATTCAAGGTATTCACACAATTCAAATCATTCCAGCCCGACTTTTCACGTAGCATAGTTAATTCATCAGCATTTAATTCAACCTGGGCAGCAGAACCATACTTCAATGGTCCTACATTTATCCAGTATCCTTGTTTTATGGAGTTGGCTGCTTTTGGAGTAGTCAACCTATTGATGCTGTCTATATAGTCCATTAAATTTTCCGCTGTATCTAGAAAATAAATGGAAATAACTACCACTCGGGAGTACTTCTCCAATTGAGGAATTTCAAAATAGCTAAAGTCCTCTTGATGGTAATGCAAATTTGGCGGTTGTTCACCAGGAGAGGAGAAATTTATCGCCCTCATTTGTGATTTTGTGGTATAGAAATCCGAATTTGAATGAACATAGGGAAATATCTGATAGTTTCGTTTAGCATTAAAATTGAACTCGGTAAACATAGTCATCAATCCCGATAATTCTACTGCATGAACCGCTCCATAACCTAATTTGGAGAACTCGTATGCCAATCTACCCAAACCCGATCCTGGAAATACTAAACAGGTCTTCAACTTTTCATCTTCTGGTATGAGACCATTTAACTGCTTCAAGACGTAATTATATGTAGGTATTAACTCTTCCCCAATGCTGTCTTTGTGGTTCCAATCACGAACATAGTGACCTAGTGCTTCTATCACTCTGTAGTTTGTAGAAGACATCTTGCCCTTGCTTCTATTGTAATCAAGAGCATGGAAATCTCTATAGGTAATACCATACTTGTTCATTGTGTGCTCGACTACATCTAGAACAAACTCCAGATTGGCAGCTATACCACCCTGGACGTTTTTCAATTTATTCAAATAGCCCACCTCTTCACATAGCTTTTGTTGTCTCCATGTCATCAACTTGAATAGCTTCATTCTTCTCTCGACTTGCAACATCGATAACTGCTTGTAATCCACAAGTGACTTTATTGCTGATAACACCTCCTCCCTTTGTAGTGCACTTAATTCTCCAATTTTTGTGGAACCTGGTCCAGAATAGGGGGAGAAATATTTCCAGGTTGTGCTCTTGCTCACCCATGACCCCATAGACCTGACTATTCTGGTGAAGACATCGGTTCGTCCCACCATATTTGAAAAGATGAATACTGACACTAATATCGGCACTGGTGACTTTCCATAGAGAGAAGATAGTATAAAGTAGATTGTAATACAAAACACAGTCGTTATTCCAACTAATTGGAAGTCTGAAGACATGGTATTATGCAGTTAGTCATAAACGTTAATAGGCCGTTTCACTCTATCTACACAAGTTATGAATCATGGTGGAGAAAATAAATCACTCAAGTTTTTTTTTTCGCTCCCTCTTTTTTTTTGCTCCCTCCTTTTTTGTGCTCCCTCCTTTTTTTTGTTCATCAGTTTTTCTGGCACTGGTTACAATAAACCAGAATCTCTACCCCTTACTTTATTTCAAGAGCTTGTTGTTGTTTCAGGGTTAATTGATAATACCAAAAAAAAAATGTACAACTATTCAGATATCACTCCGGTCAAAATAAATACCGAAGAACCACAGCTTTGCCAGATTCTTTATGACGATGAATATAAAAATGTGATGGGCATCCTACTTGCATTGATGCATGCCCAGGAGTATTCGGAAAGGGCACTAGCAATAACAGAGAAAGGTATTGAGCTATTAGCATCACACTACACTATTTGGATATACCGTTTTAATATCCTTAAGTCTCTCAATTGCGATTTATTCAATGAATTAGATTGGTGTGAGCAGGTTGCCCTTGATAATGAAAAGAATTACCAAATTTGGAACTACCGACAATTGGTGATTAAAAGAATATTAGAGACTTCAGATGAATCTTCTAATAAAAAATTTGAACCTCACCGAGAATTCCCCATTATGGAAGCCATGCTAGATTCCGATCCCAAAAATCATCACGTTTGGTCCTATCGCAAATGGTTGGTGGAACAATTTGACTTGTATCACGATGAGCGGGAATTAGCCTTTGTGGATGGAGCCATTAATGCAGATTTAAGAAACAATAGTGCCTGGTCACATCGGTTCTTTTTGTTCTTTGCGAGAAGATTGTTAACTGAAGAAGAAACAATTAACAATGAAATCACATATGTTCAAGAGTCTATAAAGAAAGCACCCCAAAATGCCAGCACATGGAACTACTTGTTGGGAATCCACAGAAGATACAATATTGAGATTTCGACATTGGAGGAATTCTGCTCGCAATTTGTCGACTTGGATAACAACAAGGTGGAAAGCTCGTTTGCATTAGAAACCTTGGGGAAGATTTACAAGAGTCAGAAGAATTATGATGAAGCTATAAATGTATATGGCTTATTAAAAGATAAATACGATCCAATTAGATTTAATTTTTGGGATTATCAAAAGTCCAGAATAGAATCTTTGAAGGGATAAAATCTGGTGGCTGAGAGTGCAAAATGTGGAACATTACCAAATTTAGCTGGAAAAAAAAAATCTATTATAAATATAAGTATATGACACACTTTTATTGCTTTTACTCGTGTAATTTCAACTATTCTCTATTCCGTTGGCTTAAGTATTATTGTCGGTAACATATAAATTCAGCAACGATGAAACTACCTTGCTGTGGCCATGCCAAGACTTGGTAGCAGCAACACACTAGTTAGGTACAATACCTAATGTGGTCGAGTGTGCTGAAGTTCAAGGATCAAGCCGTGAGTTCGGTCGTCCCTTCTAGCTCCTCTAACTATTTGCCCACACCCCATATGCGGTCTAAGTGCCCAACCATTTGTGAAAACTACTCTCGCTCAATAGCCATGGTGTCTCTCTCTAGCGCCCCCTCCTTTTCCCCCCCGAATTACATGAATCTTTCAAATCTGACTTCTTTTAAACCCAGCCCATACAAACATGTTCCATTTGACCTACAACTATAGCGATAGGAAGTAATTATATAACCAGTTCAATCAATTTAAACCACCTACTTGAAAGCAAACTTCAGAATCACAAACAATAAATAATCGTCTAAAAACTCCTGGTTCTACACTGTAGTTTAGTTTTCAAAGGTTATTGAAACCACAGCTTTGAGCAAAGCAGATATTATTTAATGTTATTAGTGAACAATTTTTACAATAATGATACATACTAACAACATAGCCACAACAAAGTTTCACCCACTGTTGATGAGATTGAACCATAAGACGGTTCTCAACCAACAATCAATCTTCTTTTGCTGTCTAGCTCAAAAAAAAAAAAAAAAGAATAGTCTTTATTAATACTCTATATACAGAAAGAGCTCCAACTTATATACACCCCACCTAGTTTGAATAATAAACCTTTCTCAAATCGACAATCTTCTTACCTCTATTGATTGCCAATTCTTCAATTGGTCTTTGCCTAACTAAAGCTTCAAAGAACCCTTGAGAAACGATAAGAGGATTTCTAGAACGATAAACCTTTCCACTCAAATCTTTAATACCAGCAGCTTGACAGATTTCATAAATGTTTCTATTAACTCTAAGACCAAAACCAACAGGGGCAGATTTGAATTCTAATTTACAGGCATGGAATTTATGCTCAATGGAACCCAAAATAGTTCTACCTTCATATCTGGAAATTGGAGTGAGATTCTTGATAGCATTCCAATGTGCTTTACTAGCAGCAGTACGAACACCATCTCTTGATTTACCAATACCTAACCCAATAGTACCGTTTCTATCTCCAGCTACAGTCAAAACAAAGAAATTTGGAATGTTACCCTTGGAGGTTTTCAAGGAAACACGCTTCATGACTAATGGACGAACGTACAAACTTTTTAAATAACCTTGATCTAATCCAGTTAACTCAGATAATTCTTTTGCAATCATATATGGAGTTTTACTACCAGAGGGGGTAACCTGACCAACAGCAGCTGCAGCCCCTTCAAAACGCATTTTCAAATCACTTCTATCTGTGGATTTGGATTGTGGTATTTCGGGGTATGGAGCTCTGCCGGTCCCTTGATTTGGATATAGTATAGGTTGATCCCATACTGGATCATTTTTGGCATAAATATCTTCAGATTCATTGGGAGCAATTTTTGATAAAGCACTTCTACCACTCAATTTTAAGTTTAGATATTCGTTTGGATCAACTAATGATTCTGTGATTTCGATGGATTTCAATAAATCAGGGTTATAATATTTGGATAATAACTCAACATGTTGAGCCAGTTTTGAGTTCTTATCCACTTTTGATACTTTTGAAGCAGTGCTTTTCAAGGCTGAAGCCGATGTAGCGAACCCTCTTTTTATTATGGATAACGGAGCTACTGCTGATAACCTGAACATACTAAGTGGGGAGGGATGGGGGAGGGATGGGGGAGAGGGGGGTTTAGTCTTCTGGTTCGACTTTACTGATGTTCTAAAGTTCTCCGTGAAAAATTTGTATACCAATAGAAAAAAAAATTTTTTTTACCGCCAGTTTATTCTACAAGTTACCCGGATGTAATATGCACACCTCACTTACAACGACACCTTCAATACGTTAAGTTGTAATTATTTAGAAGGACTATCCTTAGAAAACAATACCAAAGACACTAAGCTATGTAAGACATAGATACACCCACACCCACACCCACACTAATAAACATCATTATTTGGCAATGAAGAGTTTGATGCTTCATTCAATACACTAGCAATATCTTTTGGTTTCGTTTGTAGTTTTGTATTCTCTAGTTGTAAATTAATAATTTCATGTTTTAACCTATCCACTTCCTTTTCTAAACGTTTTCCAAAGACATCAACATAATACGTGGCCCCATTATAACTTGCCCAAATAAAAATAAACGTGACAAAACATCCACAAGCATGCTTGTATCTAAACCAGATTGGACATAATGACATTGTTAATAATTGATAAAAGAATTGAATTGAAGTGAATGCTAAAGTTTGCATCCAGACATAGGGTAGTTCATTGACGAATTTACCTAGTGGAGTTGATTTATTCTTATTACGCAAGTATTGAAACGAAGTTACTTTACCTTTTTTGATTTGTTCATGTTTTCGAATTGAAATGAAATAATGATATGATACTTGCCATATAGTATAATAAATTGAAGTATAAATGATTGAAGACATTAGATTCCAATTATCAATTTGGGAAATTCCTGGATAGGTTTCTAATACGTAATCAGAAGGTAATTCATGTACCATTACAAACATGGTTACTGGGGGCATAATATGGATAAATGATGAAGTTGTTTTATCAATTGAATGTAATACCAAAGAGTTCCTCCAAGTTATTACTGCAAATGATAAAGTTCCTAATGATAATGAAAATACCGATACAAAAAGCCTTGGGGATTGTGGGAATACCCAAATAAATAACATTAATAATAAATTGACATAATAACATAAATCAGCTAAATAATACTGAAATGATTGTTTGAAATAGGTGTAGAATCTAATTGGCATTAATACCACAAAGATTAAAGTATGGAAATGAGGGAAGTATTTTGGATATTTACCTATTATAAACCCAGCAGCGGCAATAATAAATATGGAAATTGCATAAAACAACTTTTCAGTGGAAGAACTTTGTAGATTCTGATGGATCCTGGTATCGAATTTAGATAACTTCTCATTGAATAATTCCTGTAATTCCCTTGAATTCTGATACTTAATTAACTTCTGCTTGGTCTTTGATTTTATATTATTAAATTTTCTTTTAATATTAATGTTATCATTATTTAAACCAAAATCAAAGTCATTTATAAATAACAATTTAGACAAATCAATAAACGGCACTGAACTGAATGAATCACTTCTACCTAACGTTGGAGTATTTGGTAATGAGTTTGTAGATGAAGTAGATGAGATGTATCCATCGTAACTATATATGGCATCATCATCATCATCGCCGTCATTATCATCATTCTCTGAGGCTGTCGTAGTTGTTGTTGTTGTTGTCGTAGTTGTAACAGAATCTTTAGAAGAGGAAGAATTCGCACTGTGCATAGGCGTTGAGTCGCTTATTGCACTAGCCATCTTCGGGTAGTCTGCTTAGTGTGTCTGTATAGATAGAAGTTAGATAGATAAAAGTATTTTTGTTGGGTGATAAAAGCAATCAAAAATCACAAGGAAAAAAAAATGACATCAATTGAAATCGTCGTGTATAGTTTTTGCAACAAACGTGAGCGACAAACACTGAAAACCGTCCCTCACTCAAACTGACAGACAAAAATAAAACACTGATTGACAACTACTATTTTTGGTAGCACGTGGGATATAACCATACATATATATATAGATATATATATTACCCACAGAATTGTTACTCCTTTAGGCGTTATAGACGTGGCATTATATATGATGTAATCTTATTACTATGCACTATAGATTGACCCTTTTTAAACCACCCCTCCCCCATTTTGGTAAATAAGGACCCTCTCCTCGATAAACTTTCAACTTACAGATAGAAAGCTTCTTCATGAAACTTTAAGCTATTTTCATTTGCCCATACCTTGACGTTGTCAACTAATCCTCTAGGGCCAGCTGCTATTACCCATACGTCTTCAGTATTGCCCTTTGGCAAAATTGTTTTCTTGTTGGCACCCATGACATCTTTACAGCATACAAAGTTATTATTTTCATCCAATATTGGACCTGAACATTGGGTGAACCCTTCTCCATTCATACACCAATTGTAATACCTATGACCTAATATTGGTCTACCTTTATAGATCTTACCTTGTAACTTTAGTAATTTGATTGTTTGTTTAAATTGTGATTGCCATGTGGTTGCAGTAGTGGAAGGAAGTATAAATGGTTCGTTTACACTTGATTTTCTTGATGGCGTGGCATCATGGTTATAGGGATGATGTATGCTTGGTCTGCGTGAAGGTGGTTTCCATGAATTGAAACTCATTTTACGTGAAGGTGAAGGAGAAGAGGTTATCATTTGTGGTGATAATGAGTCAAGGGTGACTTCAAATTCTTGCGACATGCCCTCATGATAGTGGACATCATCATCATCATCATCGGTCCCTTCTTCTTCTTCATACTCTATTGCACTAAGTAAATGGAAATCACGAGTACATTCATCTTCTTCTTCATCTTCAGTTTCTTCATCATCAACCCCTATTTCAACCGTTTCTAATTGATTTTCTTTATTCAAACTGTCTGGAACTTCATTAATTTCTTGCCACCATTGATCAATCAATGGGGTGGTTTCTCCCATTTCTAAATCATTAGTGCTCCTGAACGAAGCAATACTTTGGTGTCGTTGTATTTCATCCCCAGTGATGAAAATTTCAAAATCTTGTCCATGGATAAATCCATCGAAATATTTCAAGATTATTAGATCTCGATAATCTTTAATAATCCAAATAATCTTAACTGGAATCCCATAATAATTCATCACCCTCAATAGTGGTAATGCAAATGATATAGCAGAACCTCCAATGACAATTAAGATTCTCTTAGTGTTAATGGACAACTTTGAAATGGTAAAATTCTTATTTGAATTTGTAATAAATAATAAAAATGGATCAAAACTACCAGTAATTAAATACTTTTGATGATTATTAAATTTAAATTTACTTTTTCTAATAATTAATCTTTGATAATTATCTTGAGGTAATGAAACCACGGTATAGGGATGATAATTGGGCACAATCTGTTTGTATGCTCTCACAAACCAATTCGGATGATAGTTAGTTAATCTGATATGTGCCCCTGGCTTATTAGCCTTATTTGAGATTAAATTATTGGGAAATTCAATCAAGGCAAGATTTGGTGAAACATTTATCACCTTAAAATCTCCAATGTTGGAAGTTTTGGTAATTAATAATCGATAAACAATTTGATAAATTAAAATACCAACATTCATAATTGTAAAGATTGTAAATTTCATTGGCCTCACATGCATTTCTAAACTAAGTACAATGATCCAACTGCAGATATAATGATTAAAATAAAAGATTGTGAACCATTTATTTCTAAATTTCAGTATTGAAGTGATAATTATAATCAAAAATCCCAATAATGCCGCCCAACCATATAAGTTGGCAGGACTAAGTATTTTCCTATATGTTTGTTTAAACAGATAGTATGCACAGTAGATAATAGTATGTAAAACTGCTTGGACAATGATTAATCTAGAAACCCATTTATGTAATGGCAACAAGGTTAAATATAAGGTATTTGGCAACAACGAAGGTCTCAAGGTTATAAACAAGATGAATGTTAAACAATTAGCTGATAATCTACCTAATCTTTTCGCTAAAAAGATTAAATCTCCATGATTAATTTCAGTAATTGAAAGAATTGAAAGTAATAATGTCCAAAATATTATGATCCTTGTTGTGGTAGTAATGGATATGGGGATATTTAAGTTATAGCCTTTTTTAATAAATAATTTGAATATGGATATTGACAACAAGTATAGTATTAGTATTATGTTGATCATAATTGAATATTTCTCGGTGACATTCCTTCTATATTGACTATATTGCTTTGTCTTCCCAGTTGGGAAATGAAAGAACTCGGATATTAGTGTAGTGTTCATATCATATGACTGTGATCCACCCCTCACTCTATTAATGTATACCTCTGACTCCGTGTATGTATGTGGTAGTAAAGAATAGACAATAAAAATGATGAAACAAAAAAAAAAAAGGAGGAATAACGTTTTTTTGGGATGAATGAATGAAGCACAACAGGAGCGCCACATGAAATAACCTTTCAACTGATCAAAAAGATAAATTTATATGCAGGAGGTGTCATTTTTATATGTGAGATACGATTGTCCTGTCATGATTGGCTCTATTGGAAGTAAATGACCGCCCCCTGCTCCCCCCACCCCCAAACAC
>JAJMHC010000165.1:0-12548 GCA_030582855.1 Hemisphaericaspora lyxosophila
CCCCGCCCCCTTCCCCCTCCACCGAAAAATTCCAATTGACAGCCAACCACCGCCGACTTTGAACCATCTTTCAAATCAAGATTGACCGAGACCTCAATTCCACTTGCAATTGATCCGTTCACAGTTTTAAAAAATGGAAAAGATAGATTTGTCTACCAACTCAAGAAGCATTCAAGACGCTTATGATAAAGTCATAAGAGGAGACCCTAGTATCAACTACGTTGTCTATTCCCTCGACAAAAACTCCACGTTAGACGTTACAGAAACCGGCAATGGATCATTAGACGATTTCGTTGAGAACTTCACTGATGGTCAGATTCAATTTGGTTTATCTAGAGTCACCGTTCCAGGATCTGATGTTTCCAAGAATATTTTATTAGGTTGGTGTCCTGATAATTCCCCATCTAAATCAAGATTATCATTTGCCTCTAATTTCGCAGAAGTGTCTAAGGTTTTTAGTGGTTATCATATCCAAATTACCGCTAGAGACCAAGATGATTTGGATGTTGATGAATTCTTAAGTAGAGTTTCTGCAGCTGCAGGTGCTAGATATTCAGTTCAAGGTGCTGGTGCTGGTGTTGGTTCTAAGAAACCTGTCTCAACTCCAGCTCCAAAACCAGTAGTTTCTAAACCAATTGTATCCAAGCCAGCGGTGAAGAAACCAGATGGTCCTAAGCCATCCTTCGTGCCAAGATCAACCGGTAAGCCGGTCAAGCCGGTCAAATCTCCAGGATTCATCCAATCCACCAAACCCCCTAAAGTTGATGATGGTTGGGGAGATGCCAAAGATGTTGAAGAAAGAGACTTTGATGAAAAGCCGTTGGAACTGGTTGAGTCATCTTACAAGCCAACAAAGGTCAACATTGACGACTTGAGAAAACAAAAGTCTGATACTATAAGCTCTACTCCAGCATTTTCAAAGAAACCCCAAGATGAAGATAATGACGAGGAAAAACCAAAACCATTATCTGAAAGAATGAAGGCATATAGTGATCCAAATGATGGTAGATTGACTTCTTTACCTAAACCTAAGGTTGGTAAATCTGTTGCATCTAGATACACTTCCAATGCCCCCTCTTCATCTTCTGGTGCTCCTTCATTCGGTGCCAAACCAGTATTTGGTGCTTCTAAACCAGTTAAACCATCTGGTGCTTTATCGAGAGATTTTGGCTCTCAAGGAGGTAAGACCCCAGCACAAATTTGGGCGGAAAAGAAGGGTCAATACCAAACGGTGGCTTCGGAAGAAGAACCAGGCCAGACTTCTACTGAAAAAGATCATAGTCATACTTCCGAATTGGTCAGTCAATTCGAACAAAAGGCTCATATTGCAGAAGAGGAAGAGGAAGAAGAAGTTAAAGCTCCAGTTAGACACTTACCTCCACCTGTAAGACACGTCGCTCCAGAACCTGAAGAAGAGGAAGAGGAAGAGGAAGAGGAAGAAGAGGTAGAAGAAGAAGAAGAAGAAGAACAAGCTCCAACTCCTTCGTTACCAGCTAGACATGCTGCCGTTCCAGAATCTCCAGAACCTGAAGAAGAGGAAGAAGCTCCTGCCCCAGTTTTACCTTCTCGTGCCGCTGCTGCTGCTGCCCCAACTGAATCAAAGAAAGAATCAATCACTGCCACTGCCGAATACGAATACGAAAAGGATGAAGAAAATGAAATTGGATTTGAAGAAGGTGATTTGATTACTGATATTGAATTTACTGATGAAGAATGGTGGACGGGTAAACATTCCAAGACTGGTGCCGTTGGTTTATTCCCATCTGCCTATGTCTCTTTGAATGAAAAGAAAAAAGAGGTGTCTGAAGTAAAACAAGAATCACCAGCTCCTGTTTTACCTTCCAGAAGTGAACCAAAAACGGTTGATTCCAAACCTTCTGCTACTGCCGAATATGATTATGAAAAGGACGAAGATAATGAAATTGCTTTTGATGAAGGTGATATTATTGTTGAAATTGAATTTGTTGATGACGATTGGTGGTCAGGTAAACATGAAAAATCTGGCCAACTGGGTTTATTCCCTGCCAATTATGTTAAATTAAACCAATAAATCTAGGGAAATCATATTTCTAAAACAAAAAAAAAAAAACTAACTCACTGTTTTCATTATATATATATAAAATAAATTTTATATAAAACTTATTTCCTCAAGAATTCTTTAACAGCCTCACCCCATGCATCTCTCTTCTTATAATACGCCAAATCTTTAGGCAACGATTCTATCCCGAATATCAAATCCGGAGCCAATCCTTCATCTTTGACTTTTTGGATAGGGGTGAGGTATGTTCGAACAGTCATAATAATAGCTCCCAGTCTAGGCAATCTTGCAAAACATTGTCTTTCAACTCTCAAAAAGCACCCGTTTTCGAAATCAATTTCATCATAGGCTAGTGGTATTATAGTCTGTCCTTGGCGACCATGATTTGAATCCAAGTTGAAATACTTGTTGTGGGTCTGTATGGACCAATTGTGACGCACCCAAAGATCAGTAGTTTTGACGTTATTGAAGAACTTGTGCATGGAGAATTGGAGTCGGGATTGGTATTGAGGTACTGGAACGTGAATGGAAGATATGGGTTGGTCATATGATGCACTTGGGTCAAATCCGGTGGGGAAGCCGTTTACTGATGCTCGAAGGATATATTCTTCTTCCCGGTCGTTAGGATTATTTTTAATCAAAAGTAAGAAATCTTCTTCGAGGTTGCATCCTAATATAGATAACATCTCTTTTGGAGCAAGGTTGTGGGAATATTTTGGGAATTTATTGTGGTTGATGGTATTGGTAATCATACCTTGCCACCAACTGAATTTAAAATGTTGGGGATATTTATCTAATAAAAACTTGGTAACAACTTCATAAAACTCTTTCAAGGCAGAAATAGTCACTTCATTGTTATGAATATGAGTAGTTTTGCCACCTTCGGCTTCAAGTGTCTTTTTCTTAAGGGTGGTCTGTTGTAAATAGGAATCTTCAATTAAGAGCCAATCTTCAGGAGTTTTAGAAAGGTTCTTTACTCCCATTGAGGGATTGAAATTCTTCTTATTGACGAATGGTCGGATTGGCAAAGGTTCCTCTTGGGACCAGTGGAATTCAGGGGAAACTGGGGAAACATGATCAAATATCGAACTTTTGTTGTTTGCTCGGTTGTTGATTTGGTGAACAATACCAACAATGGCAGCAAGTGTGACGAGAACGAGAAGATGAATCATCAAGGGTTGGTTAAAGGAGTGTTGAGAGGTCTAGTCACTCGAGGGAAAAGGAAATATATGACTGCTTGAAGATAAGCTTTAGATAAAGGCGAATCCCATGACAATGGGGTTCAATTCAAGCGGATTACTCAATGTGGAAGGTTAAATCCGCGCCAACAACAACCGAAATTTTTTTTTGCAGCAACAGTTTTGAAGAGAGAATGGTTTTTAGTAATTGTTGGCATTGATCTGAAGGTAAAGAGGAGGATATGATAAATAAAAAGAATGGGGCAAATAGTATCAAGTCTAATTAAATAAATAAATAAAGAAATAAAGAAATAAATAAATAAACAAAAGAAAGAAAGAAAGAAAGAAAGAAAGAAATTATAACCAAACAATCATAAAATCATATCAGTCATAATTAATTGAGAGAAACTAGATAAATCAATTCTTTCAACTTTTGGGAGATTTCTTAAGAGTCTTTGCATAGGTATTATTCGTTCACCATCCAATTGTAAATCATCAATATAGAGTCCTCTAATTCTGCCAATGACAAAGTTCATCTTCTTGACCACATCATTAGCAATGGTAGCAATTGTATTGAATTGGTTGTAGTAATCATGGCTGTTGTTATATAATAAGAAATCATAAGGTGAACTTGGTGTTTGAATCATACTTATTGATGAATCAAAGTAGAAATAAACATTTTCTAATTGTTCAAAAGTGGTTGCATCTGAGTCCTTGGTTGTAGTACTGAATTGGGAAAACAAGGTGCACTTACTGTAGTGATCAATTAAATCACTAAGTAATTCTTGGATATATGCTAATCCATTGAAAAACATAAAGCACACTTTTCCTGGGAATCTTTTGACGTCATTTGCATGTAGATGAGTAATCAACGCTTTGAAGTCATCTAAATAAGTGATTTTTGAATTTAAAGGTATTTCATTACTTGAATGTTGGTTAATTTCAATTAATTTGGATTCTATTTGGTTTATGGTACCATTTGAAATTATTATAACGTCATAATCTGATTTTGGAACACAAGTGAATTTTTGAATCATAATGAAATATGTTAGGATTAGTAATAGCAGTGTAGACTGTAAGAAATATATAAATTCTATTGGTCTGATAAGAGAAATTATCAATGGTTTATATAAGGCATTTTTTTTTGTTTTTTGCAAATTACTCCACAACAAAAAGAATATGTCGACAATGCTAAACAGAATTATAAAAACCCCAAGGAAATCTCACCAATCTGTGTTTATTATTTTTTTAATTATAAATTGTGCTTTTCTGAAGCATGTACCTCAACTTTCACCACCACCACCGCCACTACTACTACTACTACTACTACTACTACTACTACTACTACTACAGATATGTCGCAAACGGCATTCTCTCATCAAAGCCACCACTAGTTTCACCACCTATGAATTGAAAAATACTATGAATCTATTCTATTTACTAGAAGTGCGCGCCCCCCACCCACCTTTCCACCCCCCACACAATAACATTTCGAATTTCGTTACGGCAAAGTTGCAAAATTGAAAAGGCAATTTTTTTTTGCTGTTTCACAACCCACTCCCCCCCTCCACTGTTGTTCATTGTTCGTTTGAAATTACCCTCTCCGAGAATCTAAGTTTTATTAGTACACTCTCGTTTATTGTTACTATTTAAAAGAGTAATGTGGTGGGGAAGTGGGGTTGGGTGTGGGTTTTATTCTCTCCTAAAACTCGGAATAAGTCGGGCTGTAGGTTGTGCCTGCCTGCCTATTGGTGGTGCATCATTGCGCATTTAGTGGTTTTAATACTAGGTCCACAAACATACATTTGCTAATTCCGTACCTGCAGGAGCCGATATAACCGGTCCCGAAATCTTAGTCAGTAAGGATTGCTCGATGCAACATAGATACATTCTGGTTCTGTCCTCATAGCAAAGTTCTACCGTAATGGCAGAAGACGTGGGGATGGGATTCGCAGGCTTTTCTTTTTTGGCTCGCTATCGTATTCCCTGCGGGATCGACACACAGCACAAAAAGAAAAAGGCATTCTTCAAACAGAAAAAAAAAAGTTTAAAGCCACCACCACCACCACCACCATTTATTGAGTAACAAAACCGTAGGTTAGGAATTATACTTTTTTTTTGTGGGGTATTAAAGGTGAGCAACCAAAGTTTTTCAATCCCGGTCTTGTTGGGAAATAATCGCATATGGCACCGTTTCTGGGACCTCAAGAGAAGGGTAGAAGGGATAATTAACTTTCTAGAGTTATTTATTAGTAAAAAAAAAAACCAATACCCTATTAAAATTATAAACCAGAACTAAACCCCTATTGATGTTGTTCAGAATTTGACTCGTTTTCTTCATGGTGTGCTTCATCATCATCATCATCATCATTATTATTATTATTATCATCAGCCGTATTTGGAAGAATGTTTTCTATACTCCTCTCTTCGGTGATGTTCTCCTCATGGGAATGAGCCTGATTTTCTTCATTGCTCTCATTCACAATGTCTGTGTTCTCAACAACTTCAATCTCCTCTAAATTCTCAACAGCTTCACTATTTTCAACTTCACTATTCTCAACAATTTGATTATTCTCATCAGTTTCACTATTCTCAACAACCTCAGCAATATCTCTATGCTGATTTTGTTCATCAGCAGACTGTCTCCAACTTCCAGTCTCCGTCACCTCTTCTATATCATAAGAAGGCGGCTTGAATGGAATATGCAAACTATCCAAAGTTATCCTCTCATCACAAGATCCCTCCTCCGAATAAGCATTATAACTAAATTTATCATGATCAATAGGAGGGGGAGAATTCGAGTCGTCATTACCGCCATGAAGTTCCCAAAAATTAGGTGGGAAATCATCTTCTCGTTCACTCAAATCTTCATTATCAACTTCTGACCTTTCCAACAAAATATCAGAATTAAATTTCTGATAGGCCGGAGGTGAAGGGCCAGTACCTTCTATTGGGGCATAGCCCCATGATTTAACGTTTGCTTCTATAAACACATATCCTCGTTGTCCCAAATTTACATGAATAGAACAAAGATTATTGGCTCCAATGATGGGGTATATTTGTCCTTGGTTGGCAATTTTGAAATTACGTAAATGTCCACCTATTTTGGATTCACTTACTTTCTTACCATTTCTGGTGAAGAATACTGTGCCTGAACGAGTTCTATATCCGATCCCCACCACGTCACCTTGTGCAAGTTTAGGGAATGGGGGTTCACTAGTGAACTTGAATGGTTGGTTGTATCTCCTATATCCATCAGAATCATAACTTATAGAATGGGTATGTCTACCAGGTAATCTAAACCATGGATATGGTTTAATTCCCAATCCAATAGAAACCAATGTTTCTTCTGGGTTGGGAAGGTTATAAATCTTGGTTTCAAAATAATAAACTTCATTCTTCATAGGAATAGGTAAATTGGTTTGACTTGAACATTCAAACTTCTTAAAAAAGTTCAACTCAAACTTATTCAAGATGGTCAAGTCATTATTTGTCAACATTAAACTTTTTTGAAATTCAAACGCATTTATACCCTTTTCTTGAATTGATAACTTTTGACTCATGGTTAATTCTCCATTCAAATATGGATTTGCAGTCAAGTATTCTTTTGATTGGAAATACAACTCCTGTTCATCACTATTTAATTCCAAATATGCTTGATTCTCTTCTTCTCTAATCAATTCATCTTCAGATAATCTCAATCTCCTCTTCACTAAGAAATATATAATTCCAGATAACAATCCAATAGTCAAGATAATGCTCAGAAAGATTAATGTGAAGATGAAGAATTCACTAACGTCGTTATCATAGGTATGGTCTCCATGACCATACGGAGGGAGGATTTCTGGTTGTTGGTTTCGGCTGTTGTCTAAGGCATAGCGACTATGGTCTGTTGCGGACAGCATAGGTGGTTGAGGTGAATATGCTTGTGACAAGTCTATAAACATGATAATGACGATGTATATGATATGGTGTAATTGTACTTTAAAGGGGAAGGGATGTATCGGGTTGGTATGTTTGCTAAAGTATTGCCAAGATAGTTTCAATAGTGGCTTACTAAACCAAAAAAAAAAGGGGGAGATGGATGGCTTAATTGTGGAGGGCGCAGTAGCACGGAGAAACGGTATAGTAATAGGCTGAGTAGCAGGTATAATCGGTAGATGCTATATGATGTATGTGTATACAAGTATTGCTCTTTCTATCAGTATCTTGTTCTAAAAGTGGTATACTGATCGTTTAATTTTGTTGGCTGCTGTTTGGTAATGGTAAACACTCAAAAAGAAACCAGTCTACCCTTTTTTTTTTTTTTGGAATGATGATTTTATTAAATTGCTTTTGTTCTTTGATTAGTAGCTATGTGAAACAGAACTGAGAGAGAGGGAGGGAGGGAGAGAAAAAGACAAATTTTAATTGAACCTCAGTCATGTGATCAGTGATGGGATTTTACCATCACGTGATAGATTTTTAAATCCCGTGACTTATGGTATGATTATTTTTGTTTGTTTATTTATTTAACATGATTGTTTATTATTATGTATGCATAATGACCTACTTGCGTTTAGTGTCACTATTTTGCGCTATATTTAGTACACACTCTCGATAAATGTATAAGGGTAGTATGTTGGAGGAGGGGGCGGGCGGGGTGGTATATATAATGTTTTCAAGCAGACAAAGAATATACCAAGCAACTTAATGTTCTATGAACTCATAGTTTGATCTAGACGAGAAAATAAATACAATGGCTGTCAGTTTAGGTGGAAAAGTGTAACATGAATAAGTTGTGTAATCAAGTCATTGGGATACCCTGGTAATGCAAATCAACAACAACGTGAACAACAACGTGAACAACGTGAACAATTTATCTCCACCACCAAGGTTTATTAATAGAATCTTTCTCTTTCCCCAATTACTAATAAAGAACTACGACAAAAAAAACTAAGCAAAAGTTTTGGTGGTGAACAAAAAAAAAAATCTTTCTTGTATTGTCCTCAACTGAACAATTATTGAGAGGATCATTGTTAATGATTACGTTTGTGTGACGCGGTATTTCGCAAATATTTTGTAATTGGTCCAATTAACCACCAAAGCCATGTTTAATTAATTTAATTAATTTACCCATTTAGGGAAAGGGGGGGGCAGAAGTAAGATCTTTGATTGCCAAAAATGCCTCACCACATCGTGGTCCATACCACTAACTAACTGATCTCTACTCTTTTTACAAGATACCCATGTAGTTGAAAAAAAAGGGGGAATATTGAAAGATGATAATTGGAAAACTCATGCAAGTGAAAGAAAAAAACCAAAATCAACAAGCGATTATTCCAAAAAAAAAAAAAAATCCCAGTGTATGTTCACATAATCGTCTATGCCCAGTAAACATAACCCCCCATTGTTTATCTTTTGAGAATTCTTGGTCTCACCAATGGGAAAACCCAAAAAACGTGAACCAAATTCTAAACCCCCAATGAAACCAACATCTGTCCCACAACTGCATGTCACCCCTCTTACATGTCACCCCTCCTACATATATACAGTGAGCACCATGTATGGCCACTTATGTGTGTACAATTACTATAGATCACCATGCCCCTGGCCTGTGCCATGACGCTGGTGGGCGATTAATCCCAATTCGGCAATCAGATCCAGCACCACAAAATCTCGCTTTGTGTAACATTTGATTTTTTTATACGAACAGACAACAAGCCAACCAACACTAAAAAAAAATATTTTGTTGTTGACTGCAAAGAAAAAAAAAAAAGTTGCTAAAAATAATCTAAATAAACACCGCGAGTATTTTTAGGCCCGTCAACCTAAACTCCTCCAAGACGAACTCTAACACCTGTGTTTTCCAACTGGTATATAAACTGATGCAGTTCCCCTTTTCTTTCTTTTTTTTTGTTTAATTTTAGGTTTTAGTACTTTAGTTTTACTATTGCATTTCAATCGCTATTTTCGCATAATATCTTCGTGTACTCACCACTAGTTACTCAAGATTAATTCACACATCACACACAGCCATGAAGTTCCTTACTCTCGCTACTATTGCATCTACCCTTGCCGGTTTGACTTCTGCATGTAACCCATTGACTTCCACTTGTCCTCCAGTTCCTGCCTTGGGTACTTCCTTCAGCACCAACTTCCAAGGTCCAAATAGTCGTTTCACTGCCACTAATAACGGTGGTGATATCAGTTATGGATCTAATGGTGTCGCTTTGACTATGAATAAGAGATATGACAACCCAAGTCTTATTTCCAACTTTTACATTATGTTCGGTAAGGTTGAAGTGGTCCTTAAAGCTGGTGCAGGTCAAGGTATTGTTTCTTCCTTCTATTTACAATCTGATGATTTAGACGAAATTGATATCGAATTGTTCGGGGGGGATCCATATGAATTCCAATCCAATTACTTTGTCAAGGGTAATACCGCCACTTGGGATAGAGGTGGATATCATCAAACTGGTACCTCTCCAATTGCCAACTTCCACACTTATACCATTGAATGGACTAAAGACAGTCTTTCTTGGATTCTTGATGGTAACAATGTCAGAACCCTTAATTCAGCTGGTGCTCCTCAAGGTTACCCCCAATCTCCAATGAAGATTTACGCTGGTATTTGGGCCGGTGGTGATCCAGGAAATGCTCCAGGTACCATTGCCTGGGCTGGTGGTCTTACTGACTACAATCAAGCTCCATTCTCCATGTACATCCAATCTTTGACTGTTTCTGATTACTCCAGTGGTACTCAATATCAATACACTGGTCAAACTGGTTCATGGCAATCTATCAAGGCTATTGGTGGTGAAGTCAACGGAAATATCGGACAAGGTTCAAACCCAGTTGTCGATGATGTTGCCTCCTCCGCTGCCCCATCTTCCTCCGCTGCTCCATCTTCCTCTGATGTCCCATCTTCCTCTGATGCTCCATCCACCTCATCTACTAAAGAAAAGACTTCTACCGCTGCTCCATCTTCTTCCAGTGTTGAAAGTTCTTCTGAAGAACCAACCACCTCATCTACTACTTCATCCACCACCACTAAATCATCTACCTCATCCACCTCATCTACCTCATCCACCTCATCCACCTCCACCAAGGTATCTACTACCTCCACCACTTCCGAAAAGCCATCCACCACTGCTGCCCCAACTACCGTCCAAAGTACCACTGCTAAGAACACTACTACTGAAGCAACTTCCTCTGCTCCATCTCTTAGTACCGTTACTGGAAATGGTGCTTCCGCAGTCAAGGCCACCTCATTCTTAGGTGCCATTGCATTAATTTCTTCATTATTCTTCTAGTTAATTTTTGGGGGGGTCTTTCTAGGTAAAAAAAATATTTTTTTGTCATTTTTTGTCATTTCTTTTATATTCGCTATATTTAATTATTTAATCTTTCGCTAATAAACAAAATTTATATATGTTTTAAAACTAATAATGGTATAATATCTAACTTAAAAAAGACGTTGTTCAAATATTTCGGTACCAATGACTTTTACCAAGTACTTCTGCTGAATAGAACCCCTTTATGTTTGGTTCCCAATGCCGCTTGCTTCATCTTCGATGCTTTTCTCAACTAATTGTTTCTTCTTGGCCAAAAGCTCGTTCATCTTCTCTTCTCTTCTCTTCTCTTCAACACTTTCTTAAGTGTATAATTCATATACTCTCACATGTCGAAGTTGTCAATCCAATTCTATAGACACCATCACATTCTTGGTCATGAATAGCGGGATTCCATTTCAGGTTAAGACCCAAAAAGGACCATTGTATATTGTTAGATTATATCCTCAAGAAATCCGAGAGACTCATGAGATCAAATGCATCATTTTTGTCTAGGTGTACCAGCAAAACGTCATTTCCTTTCCCAGATCAATTTGCGGATAGCTTTTTTGTTCTGTTTGCATCTGGGTTCTTTGTCTGGTGCGCATCCTCACTGATGATTCTATACCAAGTTGTATTCGGAAAACTTACGCTCTGAATCAACTTCCAGGGTAGCTGTTGAATAAGTGGTTATAACCACCTCATATTGAGGTAATGTTTCCACAGATTGTGCTCGATCATTTGGGCCATGATAGATAAAAATGCGGTCAATCCAGTAGCCTTAGTGTTCGACTTCCAGTTTCCTCTTATGCATGAGTGCAGGAGGACATATAATTAAGGTGGTGTTCAAATATTTACTCATAGGTTTTTAGTATCGATTGGTTACCACCCAAACAAATCATTTGAATGGTTTTTACCTAATCCCATATCATCACATAATAATCCCCTTTTGATCTTTCCACTTTCTCGTGCTGGTAAAAATTCAAGTCCATATACTTGATGAGGGTATTAGGTGACCAAAACACCAGGCACGGTTAAATCTGAAGGTTTTAAATGGGGAATTGGGTGACGTTTTCTTCATTGTGATCTAAAACCAGCTAATGTGTTTTCTGTACCTTCATTGCTCCTGTCCTCTAAACTATATTTAAGTTATGATAGGTTAAGTCCATGGGCTAAGGGCCGACTCAAACCGCCCCAACCACCCCAACCACCCCCAATCCCATAAAAAAACTTGCGTGTAACATGCAGTTTAAAAAAGTTTAAAAAATATTTTTGCATCCAAAAACATTGAAATATCGCCCACTAACCATCCTTTATGGTATTATGATCAGGTAATTATGTCTTTCGAGAAGTAAAAAGTAAAGATATGCGACCTCGGTGAGGGTCGAACTCACGATCTTGAGATTAACAGTCTCACGCCTTAACCAACTTGGCCACGAAGTCATTTTTATTGTTGCGTTAATTTTTCTCATTGTCCGAGTCATTGTAATTAATCTAATTTTTGAATTTAATTTATCAAGATTGTGACACCAATTGGAAAGCCCTATGCATCAAACAAGAGCTTATGGGTCGTTTCCTTTTTGTTTATCCAATATACGCCCATGTATTATGTTTACCCAACGTATATAAAACTAAAAACGGTGAACATTTTGTTGAGGAAAATTGTCTAAAAAACCTCCGATCTCAGCTTGGGGGGGGGGGAACAAATCCAACCTTGGATTACTTTGTCGCATGGACCGTAAACACTGGCTGGTTTTGGAGATACCTATTGAGTCGAATATATTGGAATAACTACATACTTTTTAATAATCTACATCAAATATCTATATACACCTTATTCTTAGTGGTTAGTCGGCGAGAAGGCAACATACTCACATTCCTATCACTCAACCATAACGGTTGTTTCTTGATTCCATCCAAATTATACAATTGTAGTTTTACCTTTCCGAAATAATCATCCATTTCAACTACAAACCCCAAATGTTCAACAGCATGATAGCGCAAATATCGAGAATTTCC
>JAJMHC010000165.1:12568-22637 GCA_030582855.1 Hemisphaericaspora lyxosophila
GGGGGGGGTGCGTGTTGAAGCTTTAATAGTTTAGATAATGTTTGGCTAGTGAAGTATGGTATCCAATTATTAATACATTCAGGGGGGGGGGGAAACAAATCCAACCTAGGATTACTTTGTCGCATGGACCGTAAACACTGGCTGGCTTTGAAGATACCTGTTGAGTTGAATATATTGGAATAACTACATACTTTTTAATAATCTACATCAAATATCTATATACACCTTATTCTTAGTGGTTAGTCGGCGAGAAGGCAACATACTCACATTCCTATCACTCAACCATAACGGTTGTTTCTTGATTCCATCCAAATTATACAATTGTAGTTTTACCTTTCCGAAATAATCATCCATTTCAACTACAAACCCCAAATGTTCAACAGCATGATAGCGCAAATATCGAGAATTTCCATCATCAAAACATGGCTCACTGACCAATTGTCGGCCATCATCCTTTTCCGGTATGAGATGCAATTTCTTGTCCTTTTTAACATACTTTAAATGACCATGTTGCCAAATAAGTTTCGCCTTGGGGCAGGAGTGATTCCGATTATTACCTTCAACGATATAACCGGCATATTCCCAATTACCATGATCATCAAACGAGTAGGAAATACCTGGTAATAAAGGTTGATATAGTATTTCTTGTTCTGGGTCGAAAAATGATGTCCCTGTTATCACTTTGCCACTTTGACTCTGCCATGTCCCTTGTAATTGTTCTAATACTTCCCGGGTGGCTTTGTCGACTTGTTTTCCTCTGGTGACTGAGACCAATAGTACCAGGATTGACACCATGCTTATCCACTGCATGTTTATGTACAAAAGTTCAAATGTATGTATTTTTTTTTTTTTGCCAAAACAGAAATCACACTGGTTATATACCAAACATTCACCAACAATCTACCTCTATACCTTCCTTATGATAATGAACTAATTTTTATTTATTTATAACGAGCTCGATATACTTTAATAAGAAAATAACGAATAAAAAAAAACAAAAAACCACTAGAAACATTATATATACCTTAAACTGAAATAATGAACTCTAAAAAACAAAAAATAATATAAACGAAGCATGAATAAGAAAGTTTCCTTAAAAAAAAAAATTGACAATATGAACCTTTGAAATTTTTCAAAAAATGAACGTAAAACGAACCGAAAATACTGACATTTTGTGTTTAACCAAAGTTACAGTCAATTGGATATTTCAAGTTTCCATTAGAATCCCAAACACCCCAATGCTTTTCAACATCAGAAGTACCAGAAGTATTTGGCTTCCATGCTTCATCAATAGCCTCAAAAACAGCAACGTTAATACCCCAAGCTCTCATTGAACAAATGGCTTGTTGCCAGTAGTTCTTTGCATTTTGTACCGAAGGTTGAGCATCTTCGAAATGAGTACCGTCAGTTGGCCATCCGGTTTCACCAACCCAGAATTCAATATCGGTAGATCCCTTTGTGGTTTGGATGACTTGTAATGCTTGCATAATATCATCAAAGAATGAGTATGAGGCATTTGCTGGGGTTTGTCCTTGCCAGTAGGAGAAGGCATTGGCATAGACGAAATCAGCACCTTGAATGACTGGTTGAGCAGCACCGTCAACTAAAACATTCCAGGAATCAACAGTACCGACTGGAACACCGCCGTAGGAGTTTCCATTCTTGTCCTTGATACCACTGACAACTTGTTTGATTTGACTAATCTTGGAAGCTAATTGAGTAGCAGTTAAATCTTCTCTGTATAAAGCTTCAGAACCAACTAAAAAGACCTTGATGGTGGAGACGGAGATGGTTGGTAAGTAGGTTTTTAAAGCATTAATTTCAGCTTGGAAGTGGGCATCATCGTTTGGCCAAATACCAAGCATTAATTGGAAACCTTCAGCTTCAGCGGCAGGACCCAAGTTTTGTAAAGTGTTACAGTCAGAAACAGCATAAGTCTTGACAATAGTGGAGTATGATTTAATTAATTCTAAATCAGATTCGAATTCTTGGACGGTCTTACAGTTACCAGCGTTATCTTGAACACCTAAGTTGAAGGCAAGCTATTTGTAGTGAGTTAGTATATGAGTCCGTCTAGTGGAATGTTTCCTCTGACCAGGAAAAAAAAAACAAAAAAAAAGAAAACATCAGCTTTTTGACCATTTTGGCTAATTAGCGCCGAAGTTTCACATTGACCTGAGTTGGTTTTCTGGTATTCCTCGAAGTATCTTCGAGGCTGGCTCGAGTTATAATGATATACATACGTCTCCCATGGCATTGACAGAAGCAAGAACTGCTGCAAGGGTAGTTAAAAATTTGATTTGCATGATGATTGGTGGGTTTGATGTAATAAGGTATCAAATATATTCTATAAGTTTTTTCTATCTATATGGACTTTTGTGAACTAATTCAGATGATCTTTGGTATCTTTATCTCTTGAAAACAAAAGAATTAGGAAAAGGATCGACTAGGGAAGTGAAGAAAAGATGAAGAAATATATGAAAGTGTTCGTTTGTTTATGGGTTAAAAAAATCTTCAGTGCGATTCAAGGCAATTTTTTGTACAACGTTTCATATTATTGGGCAAGATGCACTACCTATCTGTCTTTGTTTCTATTTTTAGTGCGGTGCAGCATATAGAGGAGGAATTTCATTCCAAGGTGCCTCTGTTATAAAGTCGGTCTCTGGCCACAAGTCTGTCCTTTTGGCTTACCGCTTCATCTGCGCTCGTTTATATATAACCTATTGGTCACTCTATTACAGTTTATTCGGGGCTCAATCGGTGCCTCGTCGCTATTGCTCATCTTTGATCCATCCGACTATCTCATCCTGGTTTGGATTCTCTGAAGCATATTTAGACAAAATGGGTACCAACCCTCCCCCACCCCCATTTTCTTTGATCTGGAGGAGTTTTATTTCACCAAACTAAAGTTAACATCCTAACTAAAGTTATAATCTACATGATCAAAGAGTTTCATATTACTAATCAGTATCTATTCATGCAAGCTTCACCTTTTTTTTTCAACTGAGAGTTTTGTATTTATTATTATTATTATTATTATTATTGTTGTTGTTAACGAATATAAATATTATTTGGATTAGTTTGTAGTTGCACGACCATTCAGAAAGTTTGGCTTATTTCAAACAAAAAAGTGCTATTTACCGAATCCTACAGAAGAATTTCCTGTTTGAGACAACTTACAGGTTAACTTTTGCAGGTTATATTAAAGCCTTTTCTAATCTAGAACAACCTCACTAATTAGTCTCTTCTAAATATAGATACCTCGTTATTACACCACTTTAGCTAAACTAATTAATACTCCGTCTTCAATTCTAATACCTTTAGGTATATCCAATTTACCATCAAACATTTGACTGACAGAATCAACCCCTTCAAGGTTGGCTTTATCATGCTCAAAACATAACTGAAGGTCTTTATAATTACCTAATACCATCAATATATTTTGAGTTTCATCCTTGACGGGGGCCGATTTGGTATAGATTGGTAATTTAGTCAAATCTTCTATTTTATCATTACTTTGAAAATAATCATCACAGTTTATATATACACTTGAGGAATAACCTTCATTAATTGGACATTGGGTAAACAATTTACTAAATTGTTTCACCAATCTAACATGATATCCAAATGCACCATTGTGTCCCGCGACACCATAAGCTTGTAATGGAGAGATGATAGTTTTATTCTTTAAATCAACAGTGACTCTGGAATAAACTGGGATTTCTCTTTTGATATTCAATTCTAATGCTTGTGATTCACCGACATTGACATATTTACTAACGGTAATTTTATTATCCGCTTTGACTTTCTTGATCTGGTTTTTCTTTCTGATCTTGGGGGTTTCTTTAGGAATTACTATCCCTTCTTTGAAATCACGGAAAACTTGATTATTGTTCATGAAAGGTAAGGTAGTTATCTTGGGTAATTTATGAGCATATTTGAATTTTGGTAAGATATCTTTAAATTTTGGATTTAAATTGGCTGAAAACACAGTCTTGACCAAATATGGAGGGGTGATGAAAAATTGCAATAAACTGGCTAACAACAACAATCTATCGTCATCAGTATCTTCACTTTTGTCTTTTTCTTCTTCTTCTTCTTGTTTCTTCTCCAGTTTCTTTGCCACAAACTCATCGTCATCAAAATTGAATTTCAACTTCTTCGCACCCTGTTCACTCACAACAACTTCAGAAGGGAGGATACCACCCTCTCCAACTTTTGATTTCTCTTCCTCTTTATTCTCAGGTATGTCCACAATTACAATCTCAACTACGTTGTAGATGGTACATGCTTTGGCAATCTGATAGGCAATAGTAGTAGTTTGTTGTAAATTATATGAATTCTTGGAAGAAATAACAGTGGAGGGAATACATATCGACACTTGTGTTTCTGGGTTAGATTTGGTTGGTTTTTTAGTTGAGAATGGTTCTGCTTCTGTGTGTTTTCTCTTATTTGCCATGATGCGTAGGTGTGGGTATGCTATTGGAGATGAATTGTCGTGCTTGGGATTGATTGAAAAATTTAGATCTCATCGGATTATCAATATTTTTTTTTTTGCCTGTGAGTGAGAGTGAGAAATTTACAGTACTGAGGTAAATAGTAAATGACGTCTATTTTAATATTATATACGGTGGGTGGGGGGCTATTAAAAAGGCAAACTAAATATCAAACCAACTTCAAATGAATGCCAAATTCAAATGAATGTGTCTTCAAGAGAACGTAATCTTAAGCTTCAACATTTTCTTCAGAGGCAGCAGCAGCATCATCTTCAGTGTTACCTTCTTCAGTAACATCAGCTTCAGCTTCAGCTTCAGCGGCATCTTCTTCAGCTTCTAACTTAGCAATTCTAGCCTTGGCCTTTTCAACATTAACCTTGGTTTGCTCTTCTTGCTTTTCTTCAAGAGCAGCTAAAGTTTCCTTCAAGATAGTAATGGTACCTTCGACTTCTTCTTCCTTGGTTGGGAATGGGATACTTAAATCACTCAAAGAGACAACAACATCAGGAGCAACAGTAAAGTTCTTAGCCTTCTTCTTGTGCTTACTGGCCTTCTTGGATTTAGATCCAGTGAAGAAAATTTCTTGTTCCTTCTTGATGACAACTACATCTTCTGGGAATTCAACCTTTCTAATGTTATCATTAGTTGGGAGGTTTCCTCCGTTGGAAACATAACCCTTTGGAGAAGGCTTGACATAAGATGGGTCAAAGTGAGCTAATAAATTGTGGATAGAGTTAATTTCTTCCGTAAAGGCAGGAATAGAAGCTTCAGCTAATTGTTTTTCAGCTTGTTCCTTTCTTCTTTGTTGTTTTTCATCAATTAATTGTTGTTTATATTCTTCTTCACGCTTCTTCTTTTCTTCAGTTATTTGCTTTTTGAAATTAGCGAATTTTTCATCAAATTCAGTTCTTAATTTTCTAATTTGATCATATTTTTCATCCTTTTGTTTTTTGATTTCTGTTCTTTTATCATAGAATTCATTTCTCTTGGAGATGATAGATTTGTTAGATTCGTTAATAGTATCTAATTCCTTTTGGATTGATTCAAATTGAGCTTGGATTTCCTTATTTTGAACCCCAGATAATTTTTGTTTCAATTCGGCAATCTTGGTCTTATCTTGATCGATTAAAGCTTGAGTCTTTTCAATACCACCAAAATCCTTACGTAATTTACGTAAAGAGGACATTTCCTTGACATGACGTCTTTCTTCAGCTAATTTCAAATTACCAGCATCAATTAATGAATCTAAAGCGTTAATTCTAGCATCGATTTCAGCAACATTTTTGAAGTTGTTTTTTGAAGTTTGAGTTTGAATTTCAACAATTTTTTTCTTTAATTGTTGATCAATAGCTTTAATTTGATCATTGATTGTGTTACGTTCATTCTTGATGTTAGATTGTTTGGAAATCAACGTCTTTAAATCTTGTTGTAACTTATTTCTCTTATCCATAATCTTTTGATCGATTTGAGATTTGGAGATTTGGTCATTAAGTTCTTGGTTTTGCAAATCTAATTTCTTGATGTCATTCTTTAAAGTTTCGATTTCTTCTTTTAAACCCTTGTCATCTGGACGTTTAATGAATTTCCTTGAAACAAAAGGTTTGCCAGAAGAAGAGGAGGAGGAGGAATCAGCAGAAGCAGTAGAAGCAGAAGTAGCAGCAGAAGTAGCAGCAGACATGGTTCAAGTTCTCGTTGGACAGTATAGACACACAATGGAAAAGGAATAAAGGCGGGTTGAAGTTGAAGTTGATAGACGTTAGATCTATTGGTTGGTGGGCGTTGAAATCTTTTTTTGATGAAATAATTTTGATTTAGACAACGAACCACGATTGAAAATTTTTTTTTTTAGTGAGCGAACGAGCGAACGAGCGAACGGGTTAGTGGGTGAGTTGAGTAAGTGACGGGACTGAGTAACGTGTGGGAAAAACACCACAGTGAGAAAGTGAGAGTGAGACAAAAAAAATTGAGAGAGACAAAAAAAAATCGAGAGAGACGGGTTGTCGTTGTTGCTGTCGTATTCTCATTTCTTTATTTCCTTTTCTTTTCTGCTGGAAGCGGGAGTGTACTTTGTTCAAGAACTGTTAGTCCCCACTCTCTTATACGACGCCGACACCACCGCTACCACCACCACCACCACCACCACTCATACCAGTCGCTATGAGATTATACGAGGAGATTAAGGTTTATTTACTTAGATTTGATGCACATTTGAATACCTTGACAGTGTTATATTAAGAGTTCTCTCTATACACTCCTCTACTTTTTAATAAGAAAATAGTCAATGAAATATAAGCTGTTGTTGTCTATCTTTCTCATTAGCCGAATTGTTTGCCTCGATTGTTCGTTCAACCATCTTCTTGTTGGTTAAATCAATTTCGCGGTTGTAAAAAAAATTCTCTAATAAAAAAAAAAAAAATTTTTTTTTGTAAACAACCACCACCTCTTTTCCTTTTCTGTTTCAAGAATACCGCTTAACTAGACATAGTGGAATAGTAAAAGAGATAGTATCACTTATAGAACAACTGCTAATATAGACCTTCGTTGGTAAATCCTACTCCTACTACTCCTAATAATAAAATCTACCACCACTTTATACCTCCCTCCAATCATTTTCACAATCATGCCATCATCAGAATATGCCAAATTAGTTGCCAGTCTTTCTTCTAAAGATATCTTAAGCAAATGGCCAGAAATCACTCCCTTAAAGAGAATCTCCGGGATTCCAAGATCCTCAGAATCAGAAGTTTCCTCCGACTCTACCTTATTCAGTGGACATGATGAAGAGCAAATTAGATTAATGGAAGAGTTATGCATTGTTTTAGATAATGATGATAAGCCTTTAGGTGCAGGTACCAAGAAATTATGTCATATAATGGATAATATTAATCAAGGATTATTACATCGTGCATTTTCTGTATTTTTATTCAATGAAGATGGAAAATTATTGTTACAACAAAGAGCAGATGAAAAAATCACCTTTCCTGCCATGTGGACAAACACTTGTTGTTCTCATCCATTGTGTGTTCCTTCTGAATTGGGTGTTGACGCTTACTCTGAAAGTAATGACGTCAATAAGTTGAACAACGCCATTCAAGGAGCCAAGAATGCTGCTCAAAGAAAATTAGAACATGAATTGGGTATTCCTTATAGTGATACTCCCTTGGAAAATTTCACTTATTTAACTAGAATCCATTATAAATCAGCCAGTGGCGATGAATCTTCAAAATGGGGTGAACATGAAATAGATTATATTTTAATCTTGAAAGCCAAGAATGATATTACCGTTGCTGCTAATTATAATGAAGTTAAAGATCATAAATATGTTGATGCAAAAGAATTGAAAGAAATGTTTGAAGATGAATCGTTGGTTTTCACTCCTTGGTTCAAATTGATTTGTCAAACATTTTTATTTAAATGGTGGGACAATTTGACTAGTTTAGAACAATTCCAGGATGAAGAAATACATCGTATGCTTTAGAGAAGCAAGAGCCATGTACATACACCACGGACACAACAACAATATCGACAACGACATCTAAAACTAAGTATCTTTTTTAAACTTGGGAAAAACTCCTCTTTTAGTTAATATATAAACTAATAATTAAATTATTCAATATTATCCAGAAACACAGTAATAAGGTATATTCACGGCGAGAGTCACAAATAGTAGACAAAAAAAGAGAGTCAGACTTGTAAGAGAAAGAAGTCAACTTCTGAAAAATCGGTTTCACGCACTACCCCCCCTCCACTTTGTATGGCATTTTTCTCACCCAGTTTCTCTTTCTCTTTTTCTTTCTCTTAATGCTTTTCCAGTTCCCAACAATGAAAAAAAAAAAGGTGCGGAACAACCCGATGAAGGAAAAAAAAAATTGATTACAAAATCTGTTGCTACTACTTGTTACTACTATAACTACCCATCTTCACTTCTTTACACTTAATAATCCCATAACTATGATTTCCAGACAATCAGGTGTTCTACTTAGAAAACATGCAATTAATATAACAAGATCATTAGCATCTGCATCTGCAACTGCATCTGCAACTGCAACCACCCCCACCGATGGGTCAACCGTCAAGAAAATACCCAAGAGAAGAATGACCGTGTTTTCAGATTCATTAAATAAAGGACCATCATTTGATGATTTCGTAAGTGGGAAAGCTCAAGATATGTTAGATCCCTTGGAAAAGGCTAGAAAAGATCCAAATCAAAGATTACCAAAATGGTTAAAAGTGCCCATTCCAAAGGGTAAATCATTCCATAATGTCAAGAATGATGTTCGTGAATTGAAATTGACTACTGTTTGTGAAGAGGCTAAATGTCCAAATATTGGTGAATGTTGGGGTGGTAAAAAGGCAGAAGCAACTGCTACTATTATGTTATTGGGAGATACCTGTACTAGAGGATGTAGATTTTGTTCAGTAAAGACAAACAGAGCTCCCTCTGCTCCTGATCCAATGGAACCAGAAAACACCGCTGAAGCTATCAGTAGATGGGGATTAGGATATGTGGTTTTAACCACTGTCGATAGAGATGATTTGATTGATGGTGGAGCAGCCCATTTGGCAGAAACTGTGATGAAGATTAAACAAAAGGCGCCACAAATTAAAGTTGAAGTGTTGAGTGGAGATTTTAGAGGTGATTTGGATATGGTTAATATCTTATCTAGTTCAGGGTTGGATGTTTATGCTCATAATTTGGAAACTGTTGAAGACTTGACTCCTCATATTAGAGATCGTCGTGCTACTTATCGTCAATCTTTGGGGGTTTTACAAAGAGCAAAAGACACCGTGCCAACATTGATCACCAAAACCTCGTTAATGCTTGGATTTGGTGAAACTGATGCTCAAGTGTTGCAAACTTTGAAAGATTTAAGAGAAGTGGGATGTGATGTGGTGACGTTTGGACAATATATGAGACCAACCAAAAGACATATGAAGGTGGTTGAGTATGTTACACCGGAAAAGTTTGATTATTGGAGAGATATAGCTTTGGAGATGGGATTCCTATATGTGGCCAGTGGTCCATTAGTCAGATCTTCATATAAGGCTGGTGAAGCATTTATTGAAAATGTATTGAATAAGAGAAGACATAATG
This sequence comes from Hemisphaericaspora lyxosophila, assembly GCA_030582855.1. NCBI lineage: Eukaryota > Fungi > Ascomycota > Pichiomycetes > Serinales > Debaryomycetaceae > Hemisphaericaspora > Hemisphaericaspora lyxosophila. The sequence goes on from JAJMHC010000165.1 coordinate 22,160, forward strand.
TTGGAGAAAGTCCAAGATTAGAAATTAAACCTAAATTATTTGAAAAAGCTATATAACTAACATATATATATATATATAACCTATACATATTTATTGAATTAGAAAACAGAGTACCAAGCTAAGGGTTGTGAGCGTAGAGGTTGATGATAATGATAGTGGTGGTTTTGTGAGTGAAAATTTCATATTCCATAATTACGCGTAAACAAAAAAAAATGGGTTTTGATCCGCTCATTGTCCCTTCCAAGTCAGTCAGTCACCGCTCCTCCCCCCCCTTTGCACTATTATTTTTATTTTTAGTGTTGTTAGATTTCTTAGCAAAGGGTTGTGTGGGAAACCTGCTGTTGAAACTTTTCCACTGACTTCTGTCTACCTGTTCTGCTACTTGTCCTCTTTGAAGGTTTACTCGTCATATAACCAGTCGAGTGTTGTTGATTCACCCCCAACCAGCCGTTTCATTTCACTACAACGGCGCCTCCCT